>JAVSBV010058122.1:0-10676 GCA_033117975.1 Parotocinclus spilosoma
ACTGGACTCTGGACCAGAAGGTCCAGGGTTCAAATCCCACCTCTGCCAAGCTGCCACAGTTGGGTCCCTGAGCAAGATCCTTAACCCACAATTGCTTGGATTGTAAGATTGTATTAGTTGTAAGTTGTTCTGGATAAGAGCGTCTGCTAAATGCTGGAAATATGTAATATGTAAATATGTAGTACAAGAGTCTTCTTGGGAATGATGCAACAAGTTTTTCCCACCTTGATTTGGGGATTCTCTGCCTTTCTTCCACCAGTGAACCACTGGTTTAGACAGTCAGTATATCCCTAGATCCCTTACAGATAGTGGGCCAGATGCCATTAGCAAAATCATGGAACTCACTTGATATCTGGTGTGTGCTTTCGTTCCTCTACATGTCTGTCATTGTCATTACACTTCATCATGGAAACGTATCCATCCGGGTGGGATGTTGAAGCGAGAGATGACTCCTGAGATCTTTCTGCAGGAAGAATGTTATTCTCCACACGTGACATGGATTTTGAGTATCTGCAGACATGATGACAGAGAAGAAAAGGAGAAGGTCAGGGGTCACACCTGCCAACAGTCGTACTGTGTCTGAACAAGACTCACTGACCCTCCCCAACCAAACACAAACTTTGTTCTTCTGAAGGTGATCCGGAGACTAAGAACAACATAGTACTTGTTCTAACAGTGTTTTTCAGAAAGTTTGGAATTTCCCTAGCCATCAGCACAATCGTGTCAGGTTTGACATGGACATGCTGTTGGTAAGACGCTGTTTAAGAAACCAATACGAAGAGCTTAATGATGAGTGTGATCTTGTTATAAGCACTGTTGCCTTTCCTATCCAGTATTATCAGTATTAGTGGAGTCAACAGTCTTCAGAGTTAAAAGTGGAATATGTAAACAGATTAGGTTACAAGAAAAAAGTCTACCTGGAATTACCTGGATTTCTGCATTAATTATTTGTAAAATGTCCACTGATCCTCATTCATACACCAACTATGGGTGGGTGATATGGAAAATATATCTTGAGAGTGTTTTTTTATTTTCAACTGGAAAACATTAAGCAATTTCTACACTGTTCCAGCCAGACCATAAATTACTAGTGATGACATGAAACAGCAATGATATATTTTAATAATATCCAGCCAAGTTACCATGCCATGATGTTTACTAAATGAGTGTACTTATCAGTAAAATTTGGCAAGCTATGTAGTATGTGATGCTGCCATTTTGATGTAAACTGATTAGTACTACCGAACAATTAAAAATGTCATTCTGTACATAAAAACTTAAGTTTGTTTATCAATATTAAAAAGCCCATCTCCCATTAACACCACACAATTTCAAACAGCAGAATTTCACGCTTATCAAAACTTATGAGTTACGAAATCCTCATTCTCTCTACACACTGTACAGTTTCCTCTTAATGATTTTGGGAGGAGCTGCTAGGAGCTTGTTTGGTTTCCTGTGCAGGACGGACCCATGACCTGCTCCATCCTCTCTACCTGTTGTTGTCCACATCCCACTCATATTATCCAGACACTGATTTCCTCTGCTTTCACTTTGAAGCTAAATCGTTCTCTATTTGTCATTCTTTCTCTGTTATTATGAAATTACCTGGTTTTTCTAAAGCTTTCCACCAGATTTTAGAACATGACTGTGAGCAGGGCTGTCAACATGCCCAATTTACTTTTTAAAATGCTGTTGTGCTCCCTTCAAATTACAGGGGTAAAATGTCTACTTTGTTCTGGATTGCAATGCAGTAAAGGCACCACATTTCCCATAATGCCTCAGCATCTATCCTAAAGCTGTCCAAAATGCTTTTTGTCAGAGCCTATTTCTCAGGGAGCAATATGATGAACATCTGCAAATATAAGAAGGTCAACCACATTGCAGACAAAGTAATGATAGCTCATAATTATAGGTTTAGTTATTGCAATTAACACAAAAGCTTAGTGTTCAATTGTTCTTACTTTTTCATCCATAGCAGTAACTTCACTTTAGTGTTAAATCATTTAATCTATTTAATCAATTCACGGTGTCACTAGTGTCTAGATTTCCAAAGAGTGACTAGTGGTGTGACTGGTACAATCTTACCACAAAGCAGATAGGGCATCTGGCTTCTTGAGTGGACAGGATTTAAAATTAAAATTGCTTGGCTCGCCATCTTTTGAGATTGGTAAATCCTCCAGCAGTTTTAAAATCCAACGAAAACATGACCTGCATTCACACCCAAGTTTTTATATTTTTATAACTAATTTCCCTTATGTAGATTGCTATTATAATAATCTATCAAACACTCCCATGTTCACACGTTGTGCAACATGAACTCCAGAACAATGGGTACAGAAAGTATTCAGACTCAGCAAAGGGTCTGAATATTGATATTTCAGTTTTTCTTTTGTAATAAATTTACAAACATTTCTAAATGTATGGGTTTTTTTCAAGATGGGATGATGAGTGTACATTAATGAGAAATAAAATGAACTTTTTTTTTTATTTTAGCAAATGGCTGCAATGAAACAAAGAGTGAAAAATTGTAAGGGGTCTGAATACTTTTAGTACCCACTGTATTCCAAAATAAGTATTTACAGATCTTACATGCTGAAAAGTAGTGAATACCATCCAGTTAACCAATGCACAGTAATAAGAATAAGAGTTTAGATAAGTACTTAAACTAACAACTGCAATAGGCTTACAATTGTACTAAACGATTTGTTTGCTTCAGCATAAATGAATAGAGTATGAACTTCACATTAGCACCACTATGCAGTTTACACATGAAAACAGAACTTTGAATAAGGTTTATCCTTTCTATTCTTTTTAAAATGGAAACAAAGGCTTATTTCAAACAAAATAAATAAAATGGAAAACAACTTATTTATCACTTTTCGGAAAGTCCGGTTCTTAAGGAAAACAGCTACAAATATATGGCACATGCAAAAAAAATACACAAACTTACAAAAATGTCTGTCCTCCCTCTCCCTTGTTTGTTTGGAACTAACGCAAATCAATTAGTTCAATACAAAGTATCAGTGTTTCAAAATAAAAGTAGGTAATTGTGACTTCTATGAACTTTCTTATCAATATGATGATTTGTATTTATTTATTATTTCTGTTCATAACCCTATTTATCAACTGGGTTACATTGAGGACAGGCCAGTTATGACCTACAGCAATATGCAGTCCTATTTTGTGAATTTTATCAGCCGAAGTTGCATGACATTTTATGTATTCAGAGAATCAGACAGTCAAATTGACTCAAGTTTGTTCTTTCCGATTGTGTCTTAAGAACCCAAATTCAGTCCATACTTTTAGCCCCACTAGTGCAACATCCATGTCTTTTCCAGAAGGCCTTTCTTCTTCTCGTTTTGTCTCTAGAACTATCCGTGTCTCTGCTGCTAAAACAGCAGTGTTTCTTGCTGAGCTGCTCTGTTCACACTCCGCTCTCCTATGCTCTTATCTCCTCTAATACACCCTGACAGCCTACCTTTGATTTCCTGAGGTGCTTCAGGCCAACAAAAGCACCCTGATCCTTCATGGACACACTGCTCAGTCCAGTTTACATAGTGGAAGCAGCAACTGAACACCCAGATTATGCCTGCTTTCAGTCCTGTGAGGAGCCTGTGGAGATATTGTACTGTAATACTGAATGGTATAGGTTCAGTGAAACCGCGCTCATGGAAGATTTGTAAAATAGCATAGGACATGAGGCAGAATGGTACAGATCCCGGACCTTTATGCACTTTTATCCTACCTTACACAAAGACAGCCTGTATGCAGCCGTGAGCTTTATTGGTCACTGGAATTTGAATTTTCTATAGAGTGTGCCAGTTGTGTCAGGACTGGAGCTTCAGAGACTTTGGCAGACACACCTGATGTGGTAGAGTGGAAGAGTACGGCACAGAGCCGGTAAAGTTTTATGCAAAACGAGATGCCAATGGAAAGAACAAGCTTGTTAAGATGCATAAGAAAAAAACTATGAAAAAAACATGCTTAATTTGGGGAAACCAATTCTCTTCTGGGCGAGAGTGGATTTTTTTTTGTTCTCTGACTTTTTCTGATTTCAGATGTGTCATACTTTCTTCTGGCCAACTTCATTTCATTTGTTAATAAACAAATTTCAGGACTGCAAGACATTCCACAAACCATTGATGGGCACAATTTTCAAGTGGTTCTGTCAACAAGTGATTGTAATCATGATTTGTTACAAAAGCAGCATCCAGGAAATGCTAAGTCTTTAATGAGCAAAATACCAAAATGCAAGAATGGATGTTTATTAACAAATAATATGAAGTTGTTAAAAAAATGTGAAATATATTGGGTTCATACTGTCTGAAATTAAATTAAAGTCAAAGTAAGTTGGAATGAATAGTATTTTTTTTGTTTTTTTTATTTTATTTTATTTGTTTTCCACCTCGCCCCTGCTTTTTCTTATTTGGTATTGTAGAAATAAAACTATAGTTACACTTGAGGGAACTCTTGGTGGTACACTTAAACTGGTTTGAATGTGAAGGGGTAATCAATTTGGACCTCTTTGCTATCTAGCTCCCTCTGCATTCACTCTTAGTTATACACCATTTGAGCTAGTTTGTTATGGAGACGTTGGCAGGCATAAGTAAGTGGAAGCTCAATATCCATTTGACATTCCAGGCTGTTGATGAGTTGATGGGAGTTTTTGTGAATCCCCAGGAGAACGCGTTATTTAGAAGATGACTGTATATGTGGCGTTGCATTCAGTGCTGGCAACACCGTGATTCATCTAACCTGCATCCATCATCCAACCTAACATTTCATGGCTATGAGACATTCAGCTAAACAAAAGAGCAGTGGAATGGAGACATGTCTCTTAAACAGTTATAGTTCAAGATGATCACAATATTTGAATTCCAGAAATATCAATATACCAAAACACCCAGCTGTCTCTGTCTGTGAGATTATGGGTGGCTTCTTCAAAAGGCTGACTGGCACATGTTTGCATAGGTTAGCATATTCATGCAAGGAAATAAGACAAGTTTAAACAAGACATGCAAGTCTTTGCAGAATGGGCGACATTGCCTTGGTACACTGTTGTTGCTTTGCTCATCTGTCCTCATAAACTCTGGGGATTTTTTTGGTTATGCTTCACCCTTCTCCGGGAATGAGATTGGGCTGGTCTTAGTGTTTCCAGTCATGGCTTGGCTGACTTCTACAGCCAACACAAGCTCACAGTCCAGCCAGGAATGTCACTGAATCTACCACGTCTTCAAATTCTGATAGCGGGTTAAACTTACAGTTAGCACAGAGCTCCGATTGCTTTAGGCAGAGAATTCAAATGTAGATGTAGATTAGACTACAAAGATGAGAATTAATTTTGAACTATGCAAGGATAAACAGCCCTATCAGGTCACACCACCACAGGGTTAATCTGGGTTTAACAGTGCTATGTTAAGTTTATAGGGTTAAACTGAGTCCTGATACAACTTTAATCAACAGTGAAGCTGTCTAGCCATGAAGCAGGGAGCAGCTCCAAAGCATGGTGCTTCCGCTGCTGTGCTTTACAGTTGGACTTTAGAAGTTATATTGGAAACAGTGCCAGATTTTTTGTATGCAATCCTACTTTTAAAGGATACTTTATAACTTTATTTGATCATGCTTCACATGAAGAGATCCTTCTTCAGAATAACAATCTAGACTGTGAATGATTGTCCGAAAGTGGCAGGTACAGTGTGGGGACTTGCACAGTGGAACATATTGTAATACAAAGTAAAGCATAGTTCAGTAACCTAATGATAATTGTGTTTACTATGGATATGTATAAGTAAAAAAGTACAAGTATTTGTGTTGGTTTCATTTAAATGTTTTTTTTTCTATTACAATTAAAGTCCAAGTCCAATGTATTTATACAGTCCTTTTGACATCAGAGCATATCCAGGTCCAAAGCCATAACTGAGAGAGCCGAGAGTGACCGTGACAAGGCAAACTAACCAAATGTTTTAATGAAACATAACATGCCTATATGCATATATATATATTTTTTTTCTATTTCATTTATTTTTACAATCGTCTTATATGCTATAAATTCATATTATTTTTGTATTATACTCTTCATAATTTTTCTCACAAATATTAGTCTACATATTATTATGTTTTATTTTTATTATTAGATATTTTAAATATGTTATCTTTGTCAACATTAATTTAATTAACTGTTCATTTGTACTTATTAATCAGATAACTTAGTTTAATTATTATTTATATCGTCTAAGCTGCCCAAGGTAGTCCCTTTTTGAGTCTTGGCCATCCCAATGCTTATTCCTTATAATTTTTAGCAAGTTTTTCCTTACTACTGTTGGCATTGGCATTCAATATTATAATATAATCTGAAATTTTTATAGTTGCTTTAAGACAAAGCTTATTTGTAAAAAGCTTTATAGTAATAAATCTGACTTTGACTTTGACCTTGGGACGACCAAGACTTAAAAAGGGGCACAACCTCCTTGGACAGCCTAGATGATATATGTAAAAATTAAACTAGGTTACCTAATTAATATATTTGTAGTAATATACTGTTCACAAAAATACAAAACAAAGTAAATATCTCCTAATTTTTGTGAGCAGTGTACATATTAACAGACATATATTTAAATATATGTAATATATTTAGAGTATAATAAATATAATATCCTGTTTTCTATTTTATTTTATTTGTGTTCAGTCCCCTATTTTATTGTACTCCTCATAATATTATATTCCATTTATATTTTGTTATATTTGTTATAGTTTATTTAAATATGTTGTCTAATATGTCTAATATATATATGTATTATATGTCTATAATATATGTATATATTCTTATATTTAAAACTAGGTTTATATTCTCTATTTTATTTTATTTTTATTTCGTTTCCTATTTTATTGTCCTCTTCATAATATTGTATTATATACAATTTTGAATATAATATTTAGCATATTGCATTGTATGGAAATCAGATCAAAGCTTATGAGCAGGTAATTTAAAGTTACAGGTCATATATACATTCCGAAGATTTCACCCATTTTTGTGCTACTGTACACACTGGTATAGTAACATGGGTCTGATCTGCACTGACTTTATAGCCATTTGTTTTTCATGGGACTCAAACCTCAAAACGACCTCTAATATATGGCCTAGGAAAATACAAGGGTAGTGCCAGATTTGTCACAATCTTATGGCAACAAAAAACTATTGGATTTGAAACCATTTGTCTTAACCTAACATGACTTTAAACAGGACAAAACAGCTTTAAGGAGAGCTCACACCAGTTAGAAGTAAAGTTAATATTGGTTTCTTTACTTTGCCATGACGAATTTATGTAGGTGTCATAGAGCCTATATAAGTAAATGACCAAAAGCAGTTATTCCAAAAAAAACCCACAGAAAGACCATGACCATAGCATGGCTCAGACTTTGATAGCTGCAGTAAGCATAATAAATGTAATAAAACCATAGTTCATTAAATTTTGTACGTAGTGAGACAGGGCAAAGAAAGCAACAGCCAGTTGACTGTTAACTTTGAAGGCTTCGACCACAATCGTGTTCCATAAAGTTATCATGATAACGATGCTACGGCCAAAACCATTACGCTAGCATGCTTTCCATCTTTATTACCCAATAACTGCCTCTGAGGAAACTTGAGTAGGCAAATTATATTATAAAGAAGTTATTTATGTCTGATTGAGAGAAAGTTGGCATATCTCTAACAGATTTGGCCCTGTACTTGCTGATTTGAACTAGTAGGCGAAGCAGCAACCCTGCTGTTGTATTCCAATTCTTCTGACCAAAAATATGAGCCGAGTTATCCAAGCAGCAGATCTGATTAGACCCGAGAGGGATTGTGTGAGAGACCTTGTGTAACCTTGCACCCCGAGCCGTAACGCAAGGTTGCTGAAGTAGCACTAGTACTGCCAAAAATGCAGGTAAATATTGATTGCCAGTTGTTAGATCAATGTCCATTGACTATTACTCATTTCTTTGTGGTGTGTGTGCATGGATATATGGCCCTACGAGCAGCCAGAGGATTACCTCAGCAATCAGAAACGCTGCATGTTCCATTCACCCCATCTGGTTCACTTTATCTGGAGAGTGTTCACCTCTGGACACACACACACACACACACACACACGCTGATTACAGTGAATTATGAGTTCTACTGTTGTCTAAATCAAATCCCTCAAATTTAAATTTCATCACTTCATTAATGTTATTATTAGGATTCCAAGTTGCCAAATTCTAAAGGTTGTAGATCACTTAATATAGCTTCTGTCTTTGTTTGGCTAAAACTCATCACCTCATATTTTTGTGCTCACAATAAAGTTGGAATGTATGGTACAAAGTAGTTTTCTTCCCCCAAACGTTTTATACATGTGATGTGATTTAGTGCCATTGGAACGTGTCGTCTTCCTGTACACATTTTTAGCTCTCCGATCCAAAGAGCACAGTCAGCCATTAAGCCACAAAAACACTGGGGAAATGAGTGAAGGGTGAAATGGGAGAAATAAAAGCAGGTTATTATTATCTTGCTTGAGATGAATATTCCCTATTGCACCCTTACACCAAAAATACAGATTACAGATTACAAGATACGCTCATGGTTCCAGACTGCTAATAGTTTTATGCTTTTTGTATATGTTCAGTAAATAGCCATGGGTCTGCTATGGAAATGGTTGGTACATCTTTTCCATTATAAGTAATAAAGCTATTTACATACTGGTGTCTATATTGTATTTTCAGTTCATTTAGGATTTACAGCATAACTTTTTGTTTTTACCCACAGCTGCACACTGCCGGTAAAGCATAAAGGCCAGTTAGTTGCCAGACTTTACAAAGTAGTTTATTCAGATTCAGGCTATTTATCACTACTGTAATACTGTTTGACCATTAAGAACGCCATTTAACCCTAACTGATCACCTCAAATGTTTTATTAATTTCGTTTTAATGAATCCTTTATTCAAAGGACATATATATCCTTTTTCAAACCCTACTTGAGGCAGTGATTTAAACGTTTTAATTGGTAAACTAATTAAAAACTATCTTTCTTTCATGCAATCCAAATCATTAATTTTTATTAATAAATATGTCATTATTGCATAGATATTGTTGCATACCTTATATAGTATGTATAATTAGGATAAGACAGTTTGCAGAATGCACATAATGAGTCATTCAAAGTCAAATTCATTTATATAGCGCTTTTTTACAACAGAGCATTGTCTTAAAGCAGCTTTACAATATTATAATATCTTAAAAGGCCAATCCCAATTTGAGCAAGCCTAGGGTGACAATGGAAAGGAAAAACTCCCTGAATGAAGAAGGAAGAAACCTTTGGAGGACCAAGATTTATTGTGCATATAGCCAGGGACACAACTGCTTAATGTTTGATTGTATGTCTCTATAAAAAGCCTTACAGCAATTTCAAAGAATATTTGACATCTATATAGTTGAGAATATTAATTACAATATTGTATTCAAATATTATACATGGAACATGATTGAACATGCATATTATTTATATATATATATAAACTTGTCACCAAAAATGCATATTGGATATGAAAAGAAAGTAAGATGGAAAGACAAGTGAGAGGCGTAGAAAGTCAGATAAAAGACGTCAGACAGAAATGGATCACACTGTTAACGATGCAAGACGTTCAAACGCCAGATGTCAGATTCCAGGCAGGATATGGGTCTGCACTCAGAGTCGATGCCAAACCCACCTTAACTGTGCTTGACAAATCTCTGCTGAACACGTCAATCATTAAGCAGTTCCTCGTAAAAATATTGAGGCTCACCTCAAATGTCCAAAAACCACCTACACCCCCACTAGATTTTTTTTTTCTAATAAAGAGTCCCTCATGCTGACTCATGTATCCAACAAAGATGCCTTTGTCTGACTGGAGACTGGAAAAAAAAAAAGACAGAGCATGGCTGGAGTTGTAAATTACTGCAACCAGATGGGTCACAGCTTCCGTGTGTGGTTTATAGTCAATAGGCTAACGGTGCCTTGGCCCTCAGGGCTGCCTAACCAGGCCTTAGACCATGTAAGTTCTGCCTGCTTCCTGGAATATTCAGTCTTAATAGTTCCACTTGCTACTAAGCAAGCAATTCATATAAATCTGAGGCTGGTTAAAGTGAGGAACTGTGAAGCAGGCAATAATGAGAGACAGGATGCAGCCGTTTCACCATGGTGAGCTAAATATGAATTCAGTCAAGAGGGAATAAACAGTTATGCTCGTGCCAATAAGGAGACTTTGATAATCAGCCAAAACTTTCACTGGAGTGCGTAGTGGATAAATCAAGGCGATGGAAAAGGCTAGGAGGAAAACGGGTTCTTTTCCTCACTACTGAAATGATAATTAATCATAATCACACATTAAAAACATACTTTCTATTTTCCGTGTTAAATCAACACTAAATAAGCAACAGCCTTGACAACTTAAACTATAGAATAAAATCTATTTTGTTTGGGTAGCACCGCTGCATCACAGCAAGAAGGTCCCGGGTTCAGTCCCAGGGTGGATTGGCCTGGGTCCTTTCTGTGTGGAGTCTGCATGGCCCCCCTGTGTCTGCGTGGGTTTACTCTGGGTACTCCGGTTTCCTCCCACAGTCCAAAGACATGCCTGTTAAGTTAATTGATTTCTCTAAATTGGCATTGACTTGTGTGTGTGCG
>JAVSBV010058133.1:0-10676 GCA_033117975.1 Parotocinclus spilosoma
TTGAAAAAAACTGTGCTTTTCTTTCAAAAATAAGGAAATTTCTAAGTGACCCCAAACTTTTGAACGGTAGTGTATTATTGACTCAGCTGGACTCCACAAATCACCTAAGGTACGTGCCATTGTGGAAGCACCAACACCAGGTGATGTCAGCCAACTTCGGTCGTTCCTTGGGATGCTAAACTACTATGGAGGTTTCATTCCGGATTTAGCAACAGTTCTTACACCATTGAATGAGCTACTAAACAAAGAGAAGAAATGGCAGTGGACATCAGCCTGCGAATCAGCATTCCAGAAAGCAAAAACACTTTTGACATCTCCAGAAATACTCACACATTACAATCCTAAACTGCCTCTTCGCGTTGCATGTGATGCTTCACCTTATGGGGTAGGTGCTGTGCTAGCACACATAATGCCTAATGGTGAAGAAAAGCCCATAGCTTATGCATCACAAACACTGAGCAAGGCTGAAAGTAACTACGTGCAGATCGAGAGGGAAGCATTAGCCATACTTTTTGGTGTACGCAAGTTTCACCAATACCTCTATGGTAACACCTTTACACTATTGACGGACCATCGTCCGCTAACCTCCATTCTGAGTCCGGTCAAAAATACATCTTCAATGGCAGCCGCAAGAATGCTGCGGTGGGCACTCCTATTATCCGCACACCACTATAACATTGAGTACAGGAAAGGTAAATTGCATGCCAATGCTGATGGACTGTCAAGGTTGCCGCTTCCGCATGCTCATAGCGAGACACCAGGGGCAGTAGAAGTGTTCTATACATCTCAGTTGGACACTCTACCAGTTAGTAGCGCAGAGATCAGACGAGACACCATGTCTGATCCTACCCTATCTCGTGTCCTGGAAATGGTCAACAATGGACATTTTCCGATGACAAAGGATGCAGATGGAGAACTTTCACCCTATTTGTTACGCCGTAATGAGCTCATAGTGCAGCAAGGATGCCTGATGTGGGGTATTAGAGTACTTGTACCACCCAAACTGTGTCTCCGTGTGTTAAAAGAGCTACACACGACACATCCTGGTGTTGCACGGATGAAAATATTAGCACGCAGTTATGTTTGGTGGCCTGGCATGGACTCTCAGCTAGAACAACAAGCTAAATCCTTTCACTCTTGCCAGCGAGTACAAAAAGATCCTGGGCAAGCACCCTTACACCCATGGATGTGGCCATCCAGTCCTTGGGAAAAGATACATGTGGACTTTGCAGGTCCATTTGAAGGACATATGTATTTAGTTGTGGTAGACGCACATTCCAAATGGCCTGAAGTGCACATTATGGACTGCACTACAGCTAGTAAAACCATTCAAGTGCTTAGACGACTTTTTAGTTGCTATGGAATAACACACATTCTTGTCAGCGACAATGGACCGCAGTTTTGTTCTGAAGAATTCAGTACATTTCTAAAGTCCAATGGGGTAAAACACATCAGGTCAGCCCCGTACCATCCTGCCACTAATGGCTTGGTGGAGCGTTTTGTGCAAACCTTCAAGCACGCCTTAAAAGCTTCAAGAGGAACAACACCTGTGCAACAGCGTCTGGATACGTTTTTGTTGGCTTATCGCAACACCCCTCATGCCACAACTAAAGAGACGCCGGCTATGTTGTTCATCGGACGCAAGCTTCGTTCTCGACTGGATTTCCTGAAACCTAGTGTTGCTGGAGCCGTACATCAAGCACAGGACGCGCAACGACATCGGCGAGGGCAACACTCAAAAAACAGACAATTTGATGTTGGGGCATGGTGCATGACTGGAGGAAGGGGATGGAAAAGTGGGCTCCAGGGGTGGATAAAGAAAAGACTGGACCAGTCTCGTACAAAGTGACAGTGGGAACACAAGGGGAATGGAAACGACATGTGGATCAAATGCTGACTCGTTCTGAGTCAGTACCTCAACAGACTGAAATGGACAGTGAGTCATCCATTGTTGTTACATCAGGGTGATAATGATTACACTATTGTTATGCCAAGTACACCACTCAAAACAGAGAACACTGGTCAAGTTCAAGAAAACAACACGCCATCTCAAACTCAACAATGCACCGAAGCACCACAAACTACAAGTACAACAATAGAGACGATATCCACTAAGAAACACTAAACGGCCCGTACGTTATCGTGATGAGTGAACGTACAGAAAAAAAATGTAATATAATTCTGTAATGTTGTGTTGAACTTTGTTTGCAGATTGCAGTTAAAGGTAGTATAACAAAGAAGGAGGTATTTCCTATGTAGGAAAACAAAAATATAAGGAAATTTAATTTGTGTTTTAAGAAGATATGTTTTGGTTAATGACAACAAGACTTAGTGGGGAGGAATGTTATGTATGGACCTAAATTGTGAATGTTCTTGTTGTTTCGGTAGAGGGCACTAGATATACTAGTGCTGATGTAAAATGGTTCTCTCTCTCTGTCAAGTTCTCTGATTAAAAAAAGCAGCAAGCGATAACGCTCGTAACATGTCTCTGCATATCCTTATGTGTAATGTAAAACTGTTTACATGGTGACATTACGGGATACGGGAAAATAAGGTCAGACACTGATTATAGACAAAAACCTCTCACAACTGTCACTGCAATTTCTCTCAAAGGGGCCTGATGGTGTCCATGGCTCTAAGACAGTCAAGTTCTCTATTCATACCATTACTTTATGGACTTTGTTTAGAAGGCCATTTTGGACAGCTGACCAACTTCTTGGACAACTTGTAAAATTGTCATATTGAGAGTCACTGAGGTGTTGAAAAAAAGTTGGAGAGTACAGGTATATGTTCTTCATATCATGAAGAACTGTGTGTTGTTGTTGAGTATTATGTTAAGATCATAAACTATTTTGTATTTATCTATATTTCAAAATAAAAATAAATGATATAAAGAGGGTATATACCATATAGTCTTCAGAAATACTCATAATCATTGGAATTTAAATGTACCTACTTTTACAGTAATACTGTCATCCATTGTATGGGTGGCACAGTGGCTCAGTGGGTAGCACTGTTACCTCACAGAAAGAAGGTCATGGGATTAATCCTTAGGCATGATCTGGGTCCTTTCTGTTTGGCGTCTGCATGTCTCTGAATGTCATATCTCTGTATGTCCGAATGGGTTTACACTGGTTTCAATTTGGGACAGGTGGGGGGCATGCTCTTAGCAGTGAAGGCTCAAATGTGAAAAAGCTCTCAATAATTCGGAATTGGGGGTGGCAGAAATAATAGATAAACAAACCCAAGTAGTTTGAGCACTAACAAAAATTTAAGAATTTAAGTCTACAGAGCTGTAAGAAAAGATCTGACAATAATATAGGTTCTCTAAAATAAAAAAAAAACATTATTTAAGAGTATTGATTATAATGTTACTTTCTCTGTAAGAGTGTTTGATCAGCATTGTTTAAATAAGGGGCTGTACTTTAGATTCTCATTTGGAATTAGTGCTCAGTTCACACTAATATGGTTTTTAAATTAGACCCTGCATTATGTTGTTTGGCCTACCCTAGAACCCACTATAAAATATTCCGACACTGTTCTTCCTTTTTTTAAACATGTGCAGTGTCAGCAGTATATACTATAATGAACAGGGAAAGAACAACATTCAGCATATTCAAAGTGCAGGATGAATTGTAATGTAAATGGTCCAACGATCTTAGGCAAAACACAACTGCTTTGTAAGCACAAGGCAATTTATAAATAATTGGCAAAAATAAAAATAATGACATTAGCATGTGCTTTACTGTTTTGGCATGTTGCATCCATTCATTTCACAGTTTATAGCTGAGCAGATTTGGCACAGTCTGTGGCCATCAGACTAAATGGCACTGCTATAGTTCCTGATCCAAGTTGGCAATAATTACCACATAAAACTTTGTGTTTGATCACTTTCGAATTCAGAATTTGTGCATTTACATAATAATCCAGTGAGCAGTGGTGACTCAGCAGCTAAGGCTCTGGAATAGCAATAAAAAGGTTATAAATTAAAATACTGAACACTGAGCAGTTTCAACATGTAGAGGACAACTGGGTCTCTGGAGAAAACAAAGAAACAAAAGCGTCAGGAATTAAACCTTGCTTGCACATAATTACACTAATTATTCTAAGGATATTCCATCATTGTGACCAGGGTCTTATTTTATAAAAGGTTGTATGAAACACTTGCACTGGTTTCCACCAAATAAATCACAACCTGGGACATGGTGGCTTAACGGTTAATGTATTAAACCTTTTCCAAGACCTTAACCGACACTTGGCCATTCAAGTGGTAAATGGATTAATTCAAAATGGCTGGATTTCTCCTTTATTCAATGGAAATATACTACAAAATACAAGTTTTGTGATGAGTAGATACCTTTTGGCAGCAAAAAAACTGCAGTTTCTAGACTACCTGTCATACTGAGGTACACATAATTTAGAGGGGTGCAGCTATACCCTTCTGTTTACCAATCAGCCATAAAGCACAACCATGCAAATAAAACACTGTTTAAAACTAAACAGAGCAAGTAAGTAATTTAACCCTAAAGTGGACATTACTCTGTCATGAACGACAAATGAAAAACAAATTCATACTAAAGACATTATTATTATATATTACAATTACTAATTGCATCATTCTTGTTTATGCCATCATATCTGATGTATGTTTTATAAAATCATTTGCTTTAGTGATAGGTAATATATACTGGTCATACAAATTAGGGGATATTTTGTCCTGAAAATGTTCTCTAAAAACATGCTCTTGACAATTTTTTTTTGTTGGCATTGTTTTCTTATAATGCCTAAAAGGCTTTCATGCATAAACCTTCTAATGTAACCTAATTATATATTTGGGAATGTGTGCAAATGTACTTTGGAGTTTCTCAACCTGTAATTATTCACAAATAAAATGAACCAACCAATGATAATTCAAACGGTGAAAGGATTTAAGCAAATCTGAATTTGCGGTTATTTTGGAGCTGCATCTTGTAAATTGGAGCTTACATGTGAGAGCAATTAATTCCACATTAGGCTTTAATACTCTACAAAGGGTGATAAAAATACATTTAAAATGGTCTTTAAATTAATGTGCATGGCTGTATACATGGGTCAAAGTTTCAGTAATTGGCATAATTCTATGCCAATTTTCCACCTAGTATTAGTATTCGTGTCAGTTTTTGCTTGTATGCACTGTTTATAAATGAGGTCCCTGGTCATGTAAAGTCAAGTAAAATGAAATTATAGAGCGCTTTTTACAGTAGAGCATTGTCTCAATTAATCTTTGCAGTTTTAGATTATGTTCCATGACCTTCTTGAATGAAACTTGATGATGAAACTTCTGGTGGTCCTTTCTTTTACTGTTAGTCTTAGGAGTCTTTAGTTTTAGTCTTAGGAGTTACTTGTTTACACTTAAGCACAGACTTCAGTACCTCCATTTATTGCTTTGCTAAAAGTATATTAAAGGTAACAGGGATGGAAATTTTAAATTGCACAGCCAGAAAACACTATCTGCTAGAACTCAGATAAACTGTGTACAACAACCAAACAATACAAGTAAGAGATTGACTAGATTAACTGAACTGAGAGAAATAGTTTACAATATAGAGTCATTAGCTGTGTGATGAACAGGCTTAGCCATCGCAATTCGCCCTTGTGCTTGTGTGTGTGTGTGTGTGTGTGTGTTGAAAATGCAGTGACATTGTGGGCTCTGTTTCGTGCTGATGAAGATGGAGAAGATGCTGATGAAAATGGACCATGAGATAAAAAATTCAGACCTTTATATGGACATGGACAGAGTTTTACATACAACAGGCTCGTAAAGACACTATAATAAATAGGCTAAAAATAATTACATTAGAAGCCATTAAACTGATGTATAGTTAAACTAGTTATCATCCAGGCACTGGTGATAGTAGCATGGTTTATAATGCTTGCACTCTCCAGAAGTTACCCAAGTTCTGGCCGACTCTACCCAGCCCTGTGATAGACTGGAACTTTGTCCATGGAACACATAAGCACTATTTTTTAAAGTTTTGGAGATATTGTTTGTGTATACTAGTAAATTAAAAAACAATTCGCTTTAATTTTCATTTTGGTGGGCAGTAGCACATCAGTAAATCATGAATGCTTGGTGGATTTGAGCTTTTTAGCTTTTTTGTAGTTTGTATTGGTTTTCATGCTGAAATGATTCTAAGTGTGATAAACTTAAGTGGCCTGGCCCTTTCGAATTTATGAAGTCAAAGCAAATGGATAAGCATTATATCATATTCCTTGAGAAACAGTTAAACCTAACACATACTCTAAGTCTGTTTGTAATATGATACATTTCAATATTGTAAATATGAATATTGTAAATCTAACATTTAACTACAATGTATCCTAACAGAATGCAGTTGTAAAGATGAATACTGCATACACCATAATGATTTGATGTAGATTTTCTTTTAATTTTAATTCTATCAATGGTCACCAAGGTGTTCTGTTCAACCTAATCTAACGTCATTGTTTACGTATAAAGAATCCGTACCTGTATGCTTCGTATGCTTCTGTATGCTTTGCACGATTCTGTATGCTTCTGAATTTGTTAGAAGCGTGACGTTTAAATAGGTTTCATGGATTGGAAGGCAAGTAAAATAAAAGTAAAAATGCCACCTTCAGCATATGCACTAGAGTCTGGGCCAATCACTATTCAGGTACTTCACTACATCTGGACCAAATACTGTACTGTTACATACTCACATCACTAAGGATTCCTATGCACTGAGAAAAGAGCTAAAAAGTCTCTTTACACTATATTCTAAGAGCTATAACCATTCCCAGATAATGCAATGCAAACACAGAATTAAAGATACTTAAAGATACTTCAATAACCTTCTGACTGAGTTAAATATCGCAAACAGTTATGATTGGTAGATCATCCCATGACCTGCGATAGAATAGCATCCCATTTGGGCCAATATTTTTCCCATGCCTTGTGTTCTCTGAAATGCACTTGTGACCATGGCCGGGAAAAGTGGGGTAAAATGTGAAGAAAGGTCAAATTCAACAGATAATACCAAGCCAAATAATTAAATTCATTCACCAAGACACATTTATCACCGCATGTACAGTACATTGTACTGATCAAGGTGATGTGCCATAGAGTGCATTTTATTTGAGCCCATATTGCTATTCTATACTTAAAGAATTAAGGCTCAGTCCGATGACATTCATAGGTCAAGGACTTAAGTCATTATTGTGATAATACTAATCACTTAAATGTGATATCTGGGAGTCAAGACTGTAATGACATGCACATGCCTCAATATTAGGGGATCTTAACTGTGGCAAATGAATACACTTGGAAAAATCCACACTTCCTTGTTTAATGGGCAGCCAAACACCCTGCACTGTTTGTAGCCCATCTACCATATACAGGTATACACTGTTTAATGTCCTTCTGATCAATGGCCATTTACCTCAGCTACAAAGCTCTTAAAATTATAATAAATTATAATACGGAACAAAAATCAATACAGTAAAAATCAATCAAATTTTAACTCTGGATGTTGTAATCGTAAACATTTTGTCACACTAATATCCTGGTGTAAGTTTACTACCTACCTAAGCAGTCGTGTAATTACTTGCTGGTTAGCTCATGTTTGGACTACACTTTTTAACTCGGTTGATGTGTTTAGGGACTTTTTGTGCAAGTTATTCATGTTTGTGTGGTTGACTTGTCCATGCGTATTTGTAACAAGCTGTACATGTTGTTCATAAGTGTATGTGCCTGTCCTACTGTAAATAGTACTACTAAATAGTACTTTTTTACATTCACTCATTAAGCATTAAGTCTCGCATTCATCTGGCTGATCTTCAGTGGCTGTCTAATGAGGATTGCTGTCTAGATGGTAGCGTTCCAGTCATTTTTTCACAGGAATCTGCAATGCATATAATTATCATTTGGAGGCAGTTTGTCTTGTGAAAATACCTTTTATATTTACATTTCAGTAGCACAAAAAACTATGTGGCCAGGTCCAGTTAACTGTACTTGACACATTAATAAAATACTGTATTTACTGCTTCTATATCTTACTTATCAATTATACTAGCCCCCTAAACCTTGAGAAAGCAAACTAGTAAGATGGGAGCCCCTGGTGAAGCAAAACACAGTCATAGATATTACAGGCATTGTCAGATTTCAATCCTACAATGAGGTATTTACTTTGTACAACTTCCCAGGAATACATCAGACACAAATGGAACTGGACTTAATTTTAGACTAGCACTGTCCGTGGACACCCATGAACATGGAAATGAGGTGGGAAATGACTCCGTTTCACTTGGCAGGAGTTTGCTAAAGCATGTCTGTGTGCATACAATAGGTAAAATGTGATAAATGCTTAATTTGACTTTTGTTTTTGAGTTTGAAAAAAATGTTGATTAAATAATAAGAGAGGTAATAGAAGGTAGCTGTTAGAATGAAATACATTCTGCTTATTTTTATATGTTATTGTTCTAAGCAAAACTATTATATCCTATGCAGTTAAAAAATATGGACTTCCAAAATTGTCATAAACCACCGTTTTAGATACATCAGGCTATATATGAACTAATATAAACTCATCTTTGAGAGGGTAAAATCAGAAAAGATGTGAACTAAGAAACTACAACAGTGCCAACAATGCTGTTGGATACCTCGAATTTCTGCAAAAATAAAATATTTTTTTGTTTTGAGATCAGATTGTCACCGTACTCACAATTTATACCCTTTGCTTGCTATGCTGACACCTAGTGCTGAGACACAGATTAACAACAGGACCACCGCTGATGGCTGACTCCCCACTGGTGGAGTCCCTCAGTATAGTGGAGTTCCTGAATCATTTTGTCTTATCTTTATCTGTGTTTCACCTTGGCTGGGGATTCTTCCATCCATGTTTCAGAGTTCCTACAGTTCCAGGGGCTTGGGTCTCTAGTAGTGCAAGCAGACAAGGGGTCACTTAAATATTGAACAAATATCTACGGTATGAATTTTGAGAGCCTAGGTTGTGTATTTTAAACTGCTTCCTTTCTCACATTGCTGCTCAGTAATACTTTAAGCCTTGAATACGTTAAGACTCGAATTGAATAATTCAAAATCAGCATATGGATCATATTTAAAGCCAAAAACGTGCCGTTCAAACTGTAATTTGTCTTTTGTTTGTGTGCCATGTTTCTTCAAGTCAAATTGGCTGCATACAAATGCATTCTGGCTTTTTGTATCATCACATAGCTCAAGCAAGAGCCTGAAGGTATAAGATGAAAAGTCTACAATGTAATCATAGCACCAATGGTGAAATACAGCAAAGAAAAACAGGAATCAACTGGCATGAACCCATTGCGAATGATTAAGCCCACTAAACAATTCTCAAAATCCCTGAATTGTGGGACCACTCAATCCACAGCATATGCATCTTGTTTACCTCCTTTAGTCATAATGATTTTCTATCTATATATATTTCTTCTGAGACAAGTGAATACGGACTGCAAGGTTTGGCTGGCCAGGTGTACCTGGTTAGTGTAACATAGCGGCACTGAGATATAAACGGAACTCAAAATACACATGCAGTAGACGCAGCCTCGCAGATACAAATAGCACACTGAATACTGCAAGAATGGCAAAGTATAATGCTTATATTTATACCAATTATCACCCCTGGCAATTAGCCATGATACTGTGCAGACATGACAAATTAACACGCACAAAACAAACATGGATACATGTGTGAAGAGGGTTAACCATGAAAACAAGTGTACAGGGCCAAAGCTGTGTAACACAGCCAGTGTGTAAAGCTTTAAGAGCTGTACTGGTGACAGTGGTTGTGGGAAATGCTGCAATGTGGGAAGAAATCAGTAAGTGCAGCCCCAGTCACATGAAGAAACCCATATGAAGCACAGAGATTTCTTGTTCCTACCATCATGCCTGCTGAATTTAAGTGTCTGATCATCTGTTGTGGCTGGGGCTCTCTGTACATCTCCACCCTGGACAATAAAATTAATAAACGTTGCTCAGCCCATTGGTCAGTGTCACTGCTGGATGGGCAGGGATAGTTGTCGTTATAATCTGTAACTACTTTTGTTACTTGCTGTATGCGTCTGTTATCTGTGTTTTTTAAGTGATCCTCAGTCTGCTTCCTGTGTTTATTCTTGACTTTCCTGATAAATAACCCTGAATCTAAATTTGAAGGCATCACTGTAATAGTCCTTATTATTCATCGCTACTTCCTGATTTGAGCACATCTTCCCGAGTTCATTGACTGTAACGATATCAATATAGCTGTTTGTTGAAGAGTACTGTAGTTGTGTATCCTTTCAAGTCTGCTTTTATTCCACACATAGTCTATTGAAGGAAAAAAAATGCCCCAGTTTGTGCACTCAAAGCAAAGTCTTGTCATTGATTGATGATTCTCTCAGGTGAGCTCCATAGCATCCTGATGGTTGGTTTGGCCTTGTTTACTAGGGATCTAAAATTAATGAAATGTGGACAGATTGTCCAAGGTAAGAGCATTAAAGAGTCTTCAGACTTTTTAGATGCATTGTAAGACTGAATGCATCAAATACAGAGATACAAATACAGTCTTAATAGAAACCTGGGCCCGAATTTATCAAACTTCTTAAAATTTCTCCTAAGAATGCTGCTTAGAATGAACTTAAGTCTAAAATTATTCTTAGTTAAA
>JAVSBV010058143.1:0-23980 GCA_033117975.1 Parotocinclus spilosoma
ACCGACCCTCACCTGTACCGATTCTCACCTGTACCGTCCCGACCCACACCTGTACCGACCCTCACCGGTACCGACCCTCACCTGTACCGTCCCGACCCTCACCTGTACCGTCCCGATCCTCACCTGTACCGATTCTCACCTGTACCATCCCGACCCTCACCTGTACCGACCCTCACCTGTACCGACCCTCAACTGTACCGATTCTCACCTGTACCGTCCCGACCTACACCTGTACCGACCCGCACCTGTACCGACCCACACCTGTACCGACCCACACCTGTACCGACCCACACCTGTACCGACCCACACCTGTACCGATTCTCACCTGTACCGATTCTCACCTGTACCGACCCGCACCTGTACCGACCCACACCCAACCCAACCCATCCTGACCCACACCTGACCTTACCAGACCATAAAACTTTTGCACAAGACTGGATAAATAATAATTTGTACGAAGTATCCTGATACTGAACACAACAATGTTATAATTACGATTATGTTGGAATTATCATTTACGTTTGATGTTTTCGGAAAGATCTTCTTATGGATCGAAAATCTTTTCAAATCTTTTGCCAGGACAACAGAGGATAGCTGTATTTAACAATAACAATGATACGTGCTAATCGTTTTATACTTCAGTGGCTGCTTTTAATACGAACTAGCAATAAATACCAAACCAGGACGTTCGTTATTCGATTACGTAACCAGTGCTGACTCGGCGAAATTACCTCAGGAGTTATCTGATTTAAGTACAATCAAAATAATTCAGAGCTAACCGTTAACTGTCTAAGTTATCTGAGGTAACACGCGATTAAATATTTTGAGCTACTTAGCAAATGCTTTGCTAAATTACTGTCCATTAGCAGTGCAACACAAGCACGATGTTAGTAAAGCTAAAGTGCTAACTCTGACTACACTTAGCAGGATCTCTGAGGTAATTCTGTGATTTGGCTAAATGTCTCTGATGTTTAGCTTATTTAGTTTGTTCATTAATTATTATTAATTATTAAAAAAACAAAACATTATTTTATTCACAGGAAAGTGAGGATTTACGATTATTTTAATTCAGTACTAGCAAGTGATAACTGTCTGAATTCCTGAGGTAATTTTTATTCCTGATTACTGGCGATGAGGCTAAAACTCCTGTTAGATTTGATTCAGTTTGTGGTAAATCTGTAAAGACATTCCTGAGGTAATTAGCAGTGATTTCAATTCCTGAGGTAATTAGCTCTGATTTCAATTCCTGAGGTAATTAGCGGTGACTTCGATACCCGAGGTAATTAGCGGTGACTTCGATACCCGAGGTAATTAGCGGTGACTTCGATACCCGAGGTAATTAGCAGTGACTTCAATCCCTGAGGTAATTAGCAGTGATTTTACTTCCTGAGGTAATTAGCAATGGCTAAACTTCCTGAGGTAATTAGCAGTGACTTCGATTCCTGAGGTAATTTGAGATGACTCAGCAAAAATTCCTTTGCTAACTCTGTCAGCCTGACTATCACGATTTAAATATAAAATCACAAACCCAAACACTCTTTATCTTTTAATTACCTGACATTCTCTAATTTTATTCCTTAGCTAAGCAGTTGTGACGCGGCTAGATTTCTTTAGCTAGTTTTTTGGCAGCTTTCTAAGTGCACTTAACGTCCGGTTTGTTTTTACTTGACCTTTTTTCCCCCCTCCTCCTTTAGCTAGTTAGCAGGTACGTTGCTATATCTGC
Organism: Parotocinclus spilosoma; assembly: GCA_033117975.1. Taxonomy (NCBI): domain Eukaryota; kingdom Metazoa; phylum Chordata; class Actinopteri; order Siluriformes; family Loricariidae; genus Parotocinclus; species Parotocinclus spilosoma. Next base: position 1,724 of record JAVSBV010058143.1, read on the forward strand.
TTTGCTTCTTAGTTAGCAACATGCTAACTGAGAGGGTTGTTGAGTTTCAGGTGTTAGCTCGGTACATCCTGCGGTTTTTATTGCACTAGCGCTCTGCATGTCGCCTCAGAACATAACGATCGTTACGGCCGCCACGCTTCTGCTTTTTTTATTCTTATTAAATACATAAAAATGCTGCGACTCGAACCGTTCTCTGTATTTTTTTATTGGGTCATTTCGGCCATTTTGTATTTAATAGCTGAAGACGAACGGTTTTTACTTTGGGCTGTTTTGTTTTTTGTACGATATTATAAATTTGAATTTTCAGAATTAAACTTTTTCAGATTGAAAAACATTGTGATTCTTTTACAGAAAATATGCTAGCTAGCGCTTAGCCACTTATTAGCCTTAAGCACCTTGATAGGTCATAGTGCCATTACTCCTATCATCCAGCTAGCACGTGGCTAAATTAGCCTCTATATTTTGATTTCAGAGCAATCAATTGTTAGCCTCTTATTAGGCTTTAGCTAGTATTATTCCTTAGCACATTTAGCACACCAAATTACTTTTGTTAGCTGTTAGCCACTTGCTACTCTTTAGCAAGTACTATTATTTAGCCCTTACTTAGGCTGTATATTATATTTTCTCATTAGCCACTTAACTCCTTGTTTACCACACATTACATTTAGCTCATGTTAGCCCTTAGCTTATCGATATATAATAGGTTGTTAGCCTCTTGTTAGGCTTTAGCTAGTACTATTATTTAGGCTGTAGTTCATACTTTCACATTAGCCCCTTAGCTCCTTGTTAGCTACACATTACATTTAGCTTATGTTAGCCTTTAGCTTATTGCTATATAATAGTTTGTTAGCCTCTTATTAGGCTGTATCTAGTACTAATATTTGGGCTGTATTTCATATTTTCTCATTAGCCACTTAGCTCCTTGTTATATACACATTTAGCTCATGTTAGCCTTAGCATATAAATATATAATAGTGTTTGCTAGCAGTTAGCCTCTTGTTAGGCTTTAGCTAGTATTCTTCCTTTCTGGGTTTCCGGGTTCTGGTGCCCTACAGCCAGGTCAGACCTCGTGTTGGCCCGAGGGAGGGAGTGGACAGCCAGGCAGGAGATCATCCCTGTGTCACCGATGGCTTTCCATAATCCTCATAATCCAAGTCAGAAGTGCAGGATCCCGGGGTTTGACCAGCACCACGGGGCACAAGGTAGGAACCAGCCCATCGCTGGGACTTTTTAGAGATGCCATTTGACCTATCGTGCTTGTAACGTGGGAGGAAAAAAAATGGGCGTGGCCCTGAGTTCAAACAAATATCTTTTATTCTCATTTTGTTCGTTACACATAAAGCTTCTGAATGTCTCATGTGGAAACTTTTTTGTTTGTTTGTTTTAAATAAAAAGAGTAGAACGTGAGGAACAAAGGCATCCAGAGATATCGTACGGTTACACGCAAGGGCGACGCCCCCCTCACGCCCTAACGATAAAATTCAGCTCTAACGATAAAATTCAGCTCTAACGATAAAATTCAGACTAAAAGCGTGCAAAGTAAAAAGCAGCTCCCTTTATTCGTCCGCTCGTGGTTTCCCTTAATGGATTCTAAGCGATTGTTTTATCGGTCGCCGTTACAATCAGCGTGGCGTTAAAAAAATAACGTACGCAAACCGGGCGGGGGGGTGTAACGTAACGGGAACAGCGACAGAGGAAGAGAAATAAATAAAGACGACGGATTGGTCAGAAACGAACGCAGGAAGAGCCCGCACCGGTATTTATCGGAAGCGTTCATCGTAAGATACGAAGGCAAAAACGCCGTTTCTGAGAAAACACAATGAGAGGCAATAAAAGTTCAATCGAAAGAGGCGGAGCTATAACCGAACGTCCTGCGATTAAAACGAGATCAGACCAAACGCAGCGTGACCAATCCGATCAGACGTAAGCGTTAGCTAACCGCTAATCGATCGGTCCTGCGGCCGAACACGACGACCCCCGATGGATTATAACAGAAAGGTGGAGCAGGAGCGGAGGGAGATCATCCCGTACTCCTGCTGCTGTATGTGGGAGGGGGGGAGAGGGGTGGGGTGGGGGAGGGGTTACGGGTAGGAGGCGGGGCTGTGAGATCAGAGTCCGACGGAGAGAGCCCTGGGACGTTCTAGTGGGCGGAGTCTGATCCGAAGGTCTCCTGAGAGGCGTAGACCATGTAGAGGAAGCCGTCGTCGTCCCTCTCACGCTCGTACACCTCGGAGATAGCGGCCGAAACCGAGACCATGCTGTGACCGTTCACCAACAGGAAGAAGGCCTGGTTAGAGTTCAGCTGCAGGCGCCTCCTGGTGGACGGAGGGAGAAAAACAACGGCGGAGCTTGTAGCATTAGATTCAACGTTATTAGATTTTATATTATTTGATTTATTATTATTAGATTTAATATTATTAGATTTAATATTAGATTCTACATGATTAGATTTATTATTATAATTAATATTATTAGATTTATTATTATTATATTTAATATTATTAGATTCTACATGATTAGATTTATTATTATATTTAATATTATTAGATTTAATATTATTAGATTCTACATGATTAGATTTATTATTATATTTTATATTAGATTTATTATTATTATATTTTATATTAGATTCTACATGATTAGATGTATTATTATAATTAATATAATTCGATTCGACATTATTAGATTTAATATTATTATATTCTGCATTATTAGATTTAACATGATTAAAATGAACATTATATTTAATATTACATTTAAAATTATATTTAAAATTGTTTAACATAATTATATTTTATATTGTTAGATTCAACATAAGTAAATGTAATAAGATTTAACATGATTAGAATTACAATATTAGAGTCAAAAGGATATTTATTATTGTTACATTTAATATTATTATTATTTAACATGATTATTAGATATATTTAGATTATTATTTATATTCATAGTAATTATTATTAAATTCTACAGTATTAGCTTTAACAATTACATTTAATATCAGATTGAACATGATTAGAATTAAAATTAGAATCAATTATTATATTTAATATTACATTTAAAATAATTTGATTTAAAATGACTATTATAGTATTAAAGAAATGTCTATTATTATTATAAAATAAATGATGCAGAATAAGAATGAGCAGGTTCATTACAATTATGTCCTTAAAATCAATTAAAAGCATAAAAAATATAATATTAAAGTTTGTGGGGGTTTTTAAGCTCAATTTTTACTTCTAATGTCCAAAGTATTATTAATTTATCATTATGGAATTAATTTTAAAATTATTATTTATCATATTATTACTACTGTGTGTGTGTGTGTGTGTGTGTGTGTGTGTGTGTGTGTGTGTGTGTGTGTGTGTGTGTGTGTGTGTGTGTGTGTGTTACCTGATGATCTTAATCAGTTCACTCATGTTTACGTGATCAGGAACCAAAAACTTAGTTTTATCCAGAATGGGCAGCTGCTTCTCTCCCTTATATCTCTCAATAATAACCTAATAAAAACAATAAAATAATAATCTAACTATGATTAGGATTATTAATACACACACACACACACACTGATCATTATAATGTCTCTTTAATATAAGAAGTTATTACTGATTACTTACGGGGATTTTATTGGGATGTTGTTCTCTGATCTGTCTCACATCATCGACCCTCTGCTCTGTATAAACAACCACAACATCCCATAATAATCCGTCTCTTACAATCAACTCACTAATTAATGAATACAGTCATTAATGCAGGACTGTCAAATAAAGAAATATTTAAGATCTTCCAAAACAAGTAAAACATCAAAAGAGAAATTCAACATCAAACAAATTAATTACAAATAAACGACTCCTAATATTTAAATGATTAAGTAAAAATAAAACATTGTGTCAAAAGTTAATTAAAAACTCATCAGTTAATTTAAAAAAAAGAAGTCACAATTACTATTAGACTATTATTTTATTTATAACTCTTTTGGTTACATATTTATTATTTAATGCGGCTGTTATAATTAGCAATCAATTAATTATTATTTATAACATTTTTTTATTATTATTATCATTATTGCTATTTAACTAGTGTTGTTTATTATTTGTTCGTGTTTAATTATAATTAATTTGTATAATTCATTAACATGAACTACTTACACTAAATTACAATAATGCAAAACAAAAAATATTTAATAAAAGAATAGGTATGATGTTAAATCTGCTCTTACATCAATAAAGGAAAATAAATATTAATATATATTTGAATCAATTATATTCGTTTTAAATCTGACAGCTTAACAATTAGCACTAAAAAGTAAAAAAAAACACATAAATAATAAACCGCTAAGCTTCTAAATGTGCAAAAATCCCTTAAAATGGGTATAAATAAAAATAAAATGACTAACTAGGAGCTATTAATGAATGTATTTTTAATTATAAAAATGGACCCAAAGCAAAGTGCTTAAAATAAACTCCACGTGCTGTCAAGCTTATCAACACCGACCACGCTACAGAAATAAACAGTAATGTTTTAATGTATATTATTTAGTTTGGCTTTATTTTTCTTTGCTATATCGTATTTCATATCATAGCTTCTAAATATCGTGATATAAATGACTTTATTTCGCTTAAAACGACGTTAAATAACTTGTCAGTGTTTACGAAATAGGGCTGCGTCCTAATCCGAACGCTTAAACACTACAACAGGACGTCATGTGCAGTAGCGATTTCTGGGGTCGCGTCCTACTTAGGCACACTCTCTAGGGAGTCAGAGCTCGGTTTGGGATGCGGCCATCCTAGCTAGCGCGATAGGCCACAAACGGGCTACAAATGTACAATAGAAGGACTAAAAGCGATTTTAAGTCATTTGTGGTTTAAAAATAAGGTTGAAATCTGGTCATGGTAACTCTCATACAGAGTTAGGAAGTCCTGCTAAAGTTACTAAAACACTAAACTGTGTGTTTACTCGCTCCGTATTTGCCCCATCCCCCAATTCTGCAGTCGACATGAAGCTTTTGTTTTTGTCCTGGCCTGAAGAAAAGAATAAAAGATATAAAGCCGAATTTAATCCAAACATCGAGATGATTTTGCATAATGAGATTAGAACTTAATCTGGATTAAATGGTTTATGATCAGAAGTGCTTAACCCTTTAATTATGGGTATAATTATGGTATAAAACTGGGTCAGATACAAACCTAAAATCACCAGGACTTTTAAAGTCATTTTCTACAGGAATAAAGTCATGCTAAAAGTGTAAAAGATAAATAATGGATTAATAAGGACCGAAAATGGAAAGCAGGAGCAGGCAGAAGCTTTTTCTTACCGAAAGTCCTTCTCTGTTTAAAGCTTTTCTCTGACGGCATGGCTGCTGAGCTTCTGCTTCTTCTGTAATAAAATCACTTTTAAACTCGCTATTAAATATAAAAACCTGCTCTCTTTATTCGGACAACGCTTCTTAATTCTGAGCTAAATAAGCAGAGGAACTCAGTCCCCCTCGAGCTGCTCTCCAACTGCAAAACAAAGCAGGCAGCTGATCCGTGACGTCATCCCCAACATGGGCCATGACGTCACCGCACCAAGCAAACCTTACAGATTGTTTATATAGATTCATTTATATTTAAATGGTATTATTTATATAGCTATTGTTTATATAGTAAAGAGTCTTATAATTTATTAAAACAGAATACAATAATACTTATATAACATCACATAATAAGTGACCTGTTATTTATATATTTACAAGCTTTTTGGTTACGTAAATAAATAAAAAAACACACGAATAACTTTGTTTATGCGATTTAATAGACGCTTGTGTTTACTTAAAATATTTTAACAACTAATTTAATTACCTTTATATGAATTTAACGCACCTTTATATGAATACAAAAAATAAAAATGAAATAAAAAAAATATTTACAACTAAATACAGTAATTGTGTATATGAATGAAAAAACTAATAAAATAAATAAAAACAGCAATTTTTAATTAGACATTTTATTAATAGAATCGATAAAGTAATTCATTACAGTACAATAATGTTAAATAAATTAAATTATGCACTTACAATAGGCGTAATATATGAACGTTAAACGCAAAACAGCGAATCAATTATTTTATTTTATTACAATTTTAGGTAAATACATAGAAATTCGAACTAATTAAATAAAAAATGTAACAACACAAACTCACAAGTAAATACAAATAAAAAAGATTACATTTTATTTATTGGCTAAGCCATTTATTTATTACATTTGATTAAACATAATGTTTAGATCATAAATAAATTATAAACAATTATAAATTAATAGTAGCGTGTCCAGTTCCGGTTCCGGTTCCGGTTCTGGTTCTGGTTCTGTGTCTGAGGGAGGGGAGGCTGCTCAGAGGATCTGCACTGAACTCTCAGCACTTACAAAGCATTGCAGTAGAGTAGCGCCCCCTCCAGGACACACTGACACTAACCAGGAAAAACAACAAAAACATGATAAATAAATAAATAAATAAATAAGGAATCTTAAAATATACTGTTAATATAATTTTTTTTTTTTTTATAAAAATCAACTCATAAAATATAAATTAAACCCAAAATGTAACCATCTCACCAGAGGTGGGGCACGAACCACAGAGACTGAGTTTAGGAATAATAGATTAAAAATAAATAAATAAATAAAATAAATGCATTTTCACAAGTGCTTTTGGAAATGGTGTGTGTGTGTGTGTGCGTGTGTGTGTGCGTGTGTGTGTGCGTGTGTGTGTGTGTGTGTGTGTGTGTCTCCAGCTGGTCCATGACGGCTGTCTCTCACATATTGTCATACATATTGTATGAATGTTCTGAGGGAGTGATGGAGCGTCAGGACTGAATCAGTAACACACACACACACACACTCACACACGTCATGTGGATAGACCGGAATGATTCCAGTTCATAAGAACATTCTAATTTTAGAGCTAGAACATAAACGTCGGTGCCTCACAGCTCCACAACCCAGGTTTGATCCTCCTCTCTGGCGGAGTTTAGCATGTTCTCTACATCCCCTCAGTACGGGTCTAAACATAAAATACTCTACTGATAGAGAAACGGAGCAGAATCTTAAACCTGTCCTCATTTGGGGTCTGAATGTGATGTTTATCACTATGCTGGACCCACCTCGAGGGTCCGGACCTTCTGGACCTACTTCTGATCTTCTGTTCTTTATGTTCCTGCTAGAATTTGGGCTGCTTTTCGGCACAGCCATCCTCATTGGTGCTCTGAGTTATTGCATTCTCTTCCAGTCTGTGCCCGTCTTGGTGCTGGTGCCCACCTCTGTGGGCATCTGGGGAGTACTGGTGGGTTTTAGGGTCCTCTTTAGGGTCCTCTTTATGACTGCTTCTCTGGTGGAACTTTTACATTCTGAAACCAGAACCATTCACATAAATCTGTTAACACATGTACAGCGCCCCCTGCTGAGTATGGACGGTGGGTACTGTTTGATGTTCTGGGTCATGTTCTCCTGGGTCTGGACCTTCATCTGGTCATTCTGTTTGATCGATTGATTTTTTAAACCCAGAATTCAGACCTGTACCTGCCTTTTTATGCAGCAGGGGGCGCTCTTACCCAACATGCATTATGCTGGGATTAGATTCTCTGGGTGCCTGAGGATGCCATGTCATTAAAAATCACCCTCTGAGAACACAGTGACTCTACTGGATTAAATAGCTTATTTTTTTTAAAGTTTTTTTATTTAATGTTTCATTTATTTTTAGTATGGTTTTATATTTAATTTCAATTATAACATTTACACCCATGTTCTCTCTCTGTTTATATTTATTTAACTTCTAATTATTTAATCTAAGAAGATAATTTCTCATGATAGAAATAAATCCGACCTGCTGATAATCACATTCTCTACATTATCAAATGTATTCTTTCATTTATTATTTTTATTATAGTCTTGCATTTAAAATATTTATTTGTTTTATTTCATCTAATAGAATATTTATTTATTTAATTTATTATATATTATATTTTCTTACATTAAAATATTTATTTATTTTCTCTTTCATTTAATTGAATTACTTATTATATATTATATTGCCTTACATTTAAAAGATTTATTTTCTCCGTTTTATTTAATGTATTATATAATACATTTTCTTATATTCAAAATATTTATTTTCTCTATATTATTTAATTCATTATATATTCTGTTTTCTTACATTTTAAATATTTATTTATTTTCTCTTTCATTCCTTTTTATTATTTATTATATATTCTTTTTCCTTACATTTAAAGTATTTATTTTCTTTGTTTTATTTAATTTATTATATATTCTATTTTCTTACGATCAAGATATATATTTTTTCTTTTCTTTTCTTTAATTTTATTTATTTAATATATATGAAATGTTTTTACCCCTAAAATATATATATTTTTTTTCATTTTATTTAATTTATTATATAATAGATTTTTTTTATATGTAAAATATATTTTTTTGGTATAGTATTTAATTAATTATATATTACATTTTCATACATTTAAAAGATTTATTTTCTCTCTACTCCATACATCTTTTTAATATATTATGTATTCTATTACCTTACATTTAAAAGATTTATTTTTTCTATATTATTTATTTCTTTATATATAAAATTTTCATACATTTAACATATTTGTTTTCTCTATATAATTTAATTAATTATATATTTTATTTTCTTACATTTAAAATATTCATTTCTTCTACTTGATGAATTGCATTATTATTATTATTATTTATAAAGCTTAATTTATTTCTGTTTGTTTATTAAGTGTACAGATCATAATTAATAAATAGATCTAAATGTTTACAGTCGTTACCACGGTAACGTTTAACACCATATAAGGAGAAACGGCGAGTGTTAGCCTAATCACAGGGAATAATAATAAATATTTATCCATCACTTCTAAATCAAACACACAGCATCGGAACACACTTTAACACACTTTATTTATTAGATCACAACGGATTCATGCATGGAGCTGCTTAAGGGTTAAGATGCGCGCTAAATAAACATGGGGCGTGGTCATGAGCAGGGCAGGGAACAACAGACGACCAAATCTGGGGTCCATGCTTACTGAGAAACAGAAGCCATGCTGATTGGTCAGTTTGTTTTTACTGAAAGTGAAAAATGAATAATAATAATAATAATAATAATAATAATAATAATATTTTAGGTCCGGACCCCTCTGGGACCACGAGGTGACCCGAGTGCTGAGGTAGACTGTGACTTGTTGTCAGAGCAGAAAATGTACAACAACAAAATCACTAGTCTTCCACAGTGCCCGAGTCTTTAAGGAGTAAAGATGATCAGAGGAACTCCCTCCGGTTTATCAGCATACGTTTATAAACGATGTTCCTCTGATAAAGATCAGAAGGGATTTACTGTTGATGTTTCTCCCTCTACAGACCATAATAATCATTAAATTATTCCCAATCTGGAGGAATTTCAGTCCTAAAAACTAAACCGAACACGGGTGATCACTCTCCCCTCCCTCAGAACCGTCATTTCGATCCGTATCTGATAGGAGCACACGGGTAAGGGATTAGTTTATCATACAGAGTTACGTTTACAAACACCGCTTAAAACTTTACTGTGAAAAAAAAACAAGCCACGCCCACACGCCCCCGCCCACTCCTCACGGGCTCGGAGACGTCCAGGATGGACCTTCGCCATGGAAACGGGGACCTCGAACTCAAACCTTGAGTCCGTCGTTATTTTGTGATGTAATTTACGTTACATTTCGGAGCTTACGACACGCAGAGCGAGAGACAAAACATCAAAACAAAACAAGAACATTTAAACCAACTTTAACACTCAGATTATGAGGCCACGCCCCCTTTTTTAGGACACATCCCACCTGTTTCTCACCTAAGATTTCGTTTTTTTTTTCTGTTTATCCGAGAGAGCAGGAAGAAGGTCTGGCACTTTGGTTCGACACGTCACGAAAAAATGTGGTGTGTGATGGCTGCTTTGTCCATCTGGTGCCTCCACACACACACACACACACACACACACACACACACACACACACACACACACACACACACACACACACAGACCTTTAGTAGTGACATTTCGGTGATGATGCTTGAGTGCACTCGCACTCTTTCGCCCCCTCTCAAAAACACTTAGCACCTCCCCGTACCCCTAAAGCGTTCCCCTCGCCGTAACGGAAATTCAGGGATGCCCGCTGCCGGGGGCACACAGGGCACCTCGGGGATCGGGACTGTACCTGGAAGGACACCTGAGTATCAGAACGGGGTGCCAATACTTATGGCATGGCCTGGTTTCACAACCGTTACACATAAAACTACATTTCCCATGGTGCTCTGCTCTGCTTAGAAGGTTAAGAACATAAAGTTTGGATCTTTACTTTAGTCCCTCAGCACAACTGATTCACACGAGACGAACTGAGTCATGTTCGTTTGCAAACGATTCACTGATTCAGACACGAAGCCATCGAATAAAACAGAGGTGAATCTGGATTTGACCAAACGACTCACTGATTCAAACCCCGACTCTCCTAATGAACGAGGAATCTCTCTGTAGGAAAGGAGTCGGTGTTTCTTATTACCAAACGACTCACTGATTCAAAAGACGACTACCTGAATCTTCACTGACTGAATCAAAAGTGTCAGGCTTCGCAGTGATTCACTGACTCACTGATTCAAACACTGATTCCCAGATTTAAATTAGGTGAACTTGGTTCAAGCTAAATGATTCACACACTGACTCGCTGAATCGGAAAGGTGTGAATCCTGGACTCACCTTTAAGAATATAACGAGTCCATCTCGGTAATGAACGATTCACGATTCACTGATTCACTGATATACTGATTCAAACCCAGTAATAAATAAAACAACAAACTCTCCAACTGGCTCAGTAAAAAAAAAAAGAAGGAGTCGGAATTTGTTGTTGAAACGATTCACACGATTCACTGATTCACACCCCGACTCTCTGAATTAAAAAGGAGTCAGTCTGCTCTGTGATCAAACGATTCACTGATTCACACCCCGACTCTCTGAATTAAAAAGGAGTCAGTCTACTCTGTGATCAAACGATTCACACGATTCACTGATTCACACCCCGACTCTCTGATTTAAAAAGTTATTAGTGATGAATTAATTCTTCATTATTTGCCCTCTGAACACTGAATCGAATAAACGATTCGAATCATTTACGGGAGTCAAACTGGCGTGATCGAATCTAATTTGGTGTCCTGTTATCCTTTTCATATCCTAAGTTTACATTAAGAACATTTAGACAGCCGTACCATTTGATTGGCTAAATTCATGCTCCCCCAAACCCCGCCCCCCCCCCATTTACACAGGCAGGCCACGCCCATTTTATATTGATTACTGATTGAACGTGTTTGTTTCGTACGAATCCCGAGCCGTCTGGTCGCGTCTGGGTCTGAGTTAAGGTTACACTCGGCCCATTCATTTTGTATAAGGCCTTGGTCGGCTTGGCCAGCACAAAGAGGAGGCAGCGACCGGGCTGCCATTGTGCCGCGGCTTGCATTGAGAGCGCTGACAGCTCCATTCTTTTTGCTCCTCTTTTTCGGAGCGAGAGGCTCATTAGAGTCTCAGCTTGGCCTCACACCGAGGTGACGGATTACTTTCAGAGCTCAGGCCTGGAACAAGGCAAATGAGTTCGGATCGACCACGGCGTTCCCATTAAAAAAACATATTAGCTTTAATAGGCTTCTGGGTTTCGGCTGAACAAAAACGCTGCCCTCGCCTCTCTTTTTGTTCCTCCCTCGCCTAAGTAGCCGTACCTGTCCCCGCATGCGCTCGCACATTTACCCAAGGCTTCCGAGGAAAAAAAAAAAAAAAAAAAAAAGACCAAGCCGGAGAAGGAGTGGAGGACGGCAGCGTGGGGAGACGAGTCGATTCTTTCTTCAGGTCCAGGCTGGAGATAATGGGCTCGCTAACGAAGAGCGGCGCTTTATTAAGACGGCTTAAACGACGCCCTTCATCCGGGACGCTCTCCTTTCATTCCTTACAATCGCAAAAAAAACCGAAACGTGACCAGTGAAACAGAAGAGACGCGTGCCTATTTAGCTCGGCTCAAATGAGACGGACGTCCAATTATCCCGGCCGGGGGCGTCGGCTAACGAGGGACTAATAGATTTTTAGTGGAGCCGATCGTAACCTTTCGTGGCGCTTCACGTTTCGGAGGTTTCATTTCACACCGCGCATCTAAATGTTCTTATTTTCGATGGATCTCTCCGGGTTAGAGGTTCAATTAGAACCAGAACAGAGGGGGCGCTAATTATTCCTACGGACCGCCCTAACTGATGTTCCTCATTAGACACACTTCATCAGGACTGTTTAATAAACCACTAAAAAATGATTACGCTTTAATAATAAAAAGGGCTAAGTGACTGGAGAGAACAGTGTAACAGAAACAGCCCGAACAGCAGGGGGCGCCCCGGTGTGAGTGTTTAATAATTACATAAAAAGCTTAAAGCGACCACATCCAAAAAACAACCCCAAGTGAAAAAAAAGGGACTTTTATTTTGCTTTGTTATCGACGAGAGCTTCATGGTGCAGTGACAAAGCCAGTAAGTCCATCCACTGGATTGAAACTGGATTGAGCAGGTACAAAAATAAATACACGATTCGAAATTGGTTTCTATCTTGTACTTCCCATTCTCATCATAGGGGGCGCTACGCAACTCCGTTGAAGAAATGAAGAAAAAAGTGACATTAAAGAAGATTTTTCTAAAAAATAAACAATAAGAAGTTTATAAAAAAACGTTCTCAAATGTGATTTTCTTACGTAAAAATTACATTTTAGAGCGTACGAAACATTTAAAACGTATATTTATCGTAAGTTATATGGTTGAAAACATCAAACCGAATTCATTCAAAGGAAATAAAATCCTTATTTTTAATAACTGATCGGTTTAAAGTTTTAAACAGATAAGTGTAATTTTATGGTAAGGTTTTATTAATATTATAAAAAAAAAAAACCCAAGTGAAAAAAAAGGGACTTTTATTTTGGATTGTTATCTACGAGAGCTTCATGGCGCAGTGACAAAGCCAGTAAGCCCATCCACTTCGAAGTCTGAACTGGATTGAGCAGGTACAAAAATAAATACACGATTCGAAATTTGTTTCTATCTTGTACTTCCCATTCTCATCATAGGGGGCGCTATGCAACTCCGTCTGTATGTTTATAAATGTACATTCAAATTTAGGCAGCAGGGGTCGGATTTAGAGACACGCCTAAGAAAATTCAAAAGATTAAAAAAGTTCGTAAGAATGTTCTTAAATGTAATTCTTTTTTTTTTCGTAATGTTTGTCCTAAAATTAGGAAAAAAAAATAACATTAAAGAAGAATTTTCTAAAGGTAAACAACGTTCTTAAATGTGATCCCAATTGTTTTCTTACGTAAAATTCCATTTTAGAGTGTACGAAACATTTAAAACGTATATTTATCGTAAGTTACGTTATTTAGTTTAAAACATCAAACCGAATTCATTTAAAGGAAATGAAACGAACCGGAAATAAAATCCTTATTTTTAATAAACAGATAAGTGTAATTTTATCGTAAGGTTTTATTAATATTACCTCTTTTAAAATATTGTCTTTAAGAGGTTATTTATTTATTTATTAAAAAAACAACAACACATTTTCATAAGATAGAGGTTAAGAAAGAACTTTTTTAAAAACCCAAATCCATCCATTTATAGCCCAAACACTCGTGGCTCAGGGGTCCAATGTTGCATTTGGGTTTGGGATTTGAACCTTTAACCTTCTGTCCATGAGCTCTAGGGTTCTAATCCAGGTAAATAACAGGCAGTGTGTCGGGTTGCCAGATCTGAGCTTATTGTGTATTAGTTTGTTTATTATGGGATGTAGAGGATATTCGGTATTACTAATAACGCTAACAGTAGTGTGTTGTGTTGTGTGTATGACGGGCCTGTTGTCGCCCTGCGTTGTGTGTTGTGATGGTGTGTAAACACACGGCCTGTCACTCAGCGGCACACGGGCAGATCTGGCAGTAATTAGAGCGGCTAAGAGCATATGATTTGAGGTAATTGCTCTGACGAGGGGTCGAGCGAAGCGACGCTTAATTACCTGAGCACTCACACACACACAGGAGCTCAGCGGGAAGCTGCTTTTTACCGCCGTAACTCCCTCAGCGTTTTATAAAAACCTGCTTTTTTACAACAACAACATAAAAAAAAACAGCACTGAAATAGGGGGCTGTGGGGGTGGACGAGGAACTCGGCACCGCTGTTCTGTGATTGTTCCCGACACACACACACACACACACACACACACACACACATTTTTAGCAGAGAGAAAAAGAAGCCAGAACTCATTTTTTTGGAGTGACGGCAACTGAAATAAACATTCAATAAAGATTATACAAAAGTTTAGGCTCTGAATTTATTATTATTATTCTTTTTTTTTTATTTATTTATTATTATAGTTTTTTTAAAAATTTATAATAATAATTATTATTTTATTCTTCTTCTTCATATTATTATTTTATTATTATTATTATTATTAATATTTCACTATTATTATTATTATTTATTATTATTATTATTATTATTTTTATTATTTGTATTATTATTATTTTATTCTTCTTCTTCTTATTATTATTATTTTATTATTATTATTTGTATTATTACTATTTTTATTATTTTATTATTATTATTTTATTATTATTATTATTATTATCATTATTAATATTTTATTATTTTATTATTATTATTATTATTATTAATAATATTATTTGTACTATTATTATGATTTATTTACTTATTTATCAGCACGGTTACATCAATACTGGTCAGTCTCGTTCATACTGGTCCAATTTGGACCAATTAACCTAAGGCGTCTTTAGACGGGCAGAGAAACCCAGACAGACGTGGAGAACATGCCAACTCCACCCAGAGTGCGCAGTAGGGAGCGATCCCTGGATAGTGTGGAGTTCCTCAGGGCTGGGTTATAGGGCCGTCTGGCTTTACGTTTATTATTAAAATAAAGTTACTGCTTTCCACTGTCAGTCCGGCAGCAGCAGCACTGAGGTGGTTACTCACTCCAGCAGCACTGCTGCACTCCTAATGACGACCAACGGACGGAGTACGGTCCGTAACTGTAGAACTACAAACCGCAGCGTTATGGGAAGGCGTCTGTAGCAAACAGAATAACAGGTTTGTTTTGGGGCGGAGGCTGCAGCGAGTGTTAGTGACCCTCCCTCATGTTGTGCTTTTTATTTCACAATAAGAGTCGCTGCGGCGCGTCCGGTCGGGTCCTTATTCTTAAGCACGACGCTTTCGGCACTTTTATTTTCAGTCCTGTGCTTTCTCATCCTAGTGCCAACACACACACACACACACACACACACACACACACACACACACACACACACACACACACGGTTATTTTCTTATTTTCTTCTCTCTCTGTTTATCTTTCTTTATCTCTCTCTCTCTCTGTTTCTTATCTGTACCCCCCTCCCTCCCCCACCGATGCTCCGATGTGTACGGCACAAAGCCCCCGTCTCCTCCTCATGTTTTCTTTGTGTGTGTGTGTGTGTGTGTGTGTGTGTGTGTTTAGGAAAGTGCACCTGTACTCAGAAGCAAGAACAAAGGTCCATAGCAACAGGAGAAGGAAAGCAGCATCTGGACACAACAGCTGTTTGATCTACAGCACCTCTCCACTGCGAGAGCCTGTAACCATGGCAACCGAGAGACAGAGAGACAGAGAGACAGAGAGACAGAGAGACAGAGAGAGATTTTTCCTTTTAAACCGATCCATTAAATACGATATTTAATAGATGTTTATTACCAGAGCCCAGGTGGCACCGTGCCAGTCAGTGCCCCACTACTCTGGATGCCCCGTGCCTCAGAAGGTGCCCTCTGGTCGGTGGATAAGGAGGCTCGTTAGCGGATCCTCGTCTGGTGCTGCAACAGTGACCCCTGCTGAGCCCCGTGTAACCCCCTTATGCCCCGCCCAATTCCGGGACGGTCTCCAGACCACCCGGCCACAAGGGTCAAAGGGACAAGCGGCCCCTTTTTAAAATTCCCTTTAAATATTTAATTCTATTTTCATTTTTTAAATTCAAGTTTAAAATTTTGGCCTTATTTTTATCGGACGTGTTACGCAAAATTGTTCGTCAGAGTAATTTATTTTTCTCGAAATGCATTTGTTTAGTACAAAATGTAAATGTTTCCTTTTTTACGCCTGTAATTCCAAAAATGCCAGAAGGAGTGACTTCATAATTTTACTTACGCATTTTAAAAAATCTTTGTCATTTTCTTTATTTAATTCATGACATTTGTTAAATTATGACCCCTCTTTTATTTTAATTTATTCCTAGTACCTTTAAATAAAGATTTAATCACAAAAGCTTCAATCAAATTATTGTTTTTTTTATTTTATACATTTAAAATGAATAACTAAATGTGATTTAATAGTACTGATATAACAATCTGAAACAAAATAATTCTTACTTGTTATTACCTTATGGTTACGACTACAAACCAGTAACCAAACCAGTAAGCACAGCCCCCTCACCAGTCTAAGTAAATGGAAACTGAGACTGGAACTGGGATGAAGCAGTGGGTTCTTACAGCCCAGTAACAGACTGGTAACCAGTCCCGGCTCAGACCTTAAAATAGAAAAATACAAATGAATTAATTATAAAAAATCAGAAATGAGTGTTAAAAATGATTTGATCATTTAGAATTTGTTTAGTTATTTTTTATTATTATTTTTTCATATCAATTATTTTTAAAAATAATTAATTATTTTTTAAATTAAATAAATTTTGAACTGCTCTGTAATTTCAGATTAATTTTTATCAAAACTATTTCATTTTATTTTTGTCTTTGCTTTATTTGTGGCTAAATAGATCTTAAATAGATCTAAACACCGATGTGAGACACACACACACACACACACACACACACACACACACACACACACACACACACACACACAGCATATCATTACAGCAAACCGGAGAACATACCAAACTCAAACACAAACTACCCATCGTAAGCTATAGATAGATATTTTATAGATATTTTAGACGTGGACGTGTTGGATGTGTGTGTGTGTGTGTGTGTGTGTGTGTGTGATCCCATGACCTGCCTCCCCTCCCTCAGATGTAGTTTGATCCCCCCCTGCATTCTTTGGTGATGGGCTGGCATTTAGAGTCGGAGCAAATCTTACCTAATTTCACAGGTCCTGGCTTTAAATCTCGGGGGCACCCTGGAGGGGGAGGGGCTTACCTCCGGCCACGCCCTGCGTGTTTAGCTTTACTTACACCAAATGGATCCCAAATAAATCAAGCGTTCGACCGAGCCGGATAAGATTTCTAAAGCTCTTTGGTATTCGGCCGGGTGGATGATCGCTCCTCCCTCGGGTGTTTTCCTAGCAGAACATCTGCTGAGGAAGATAATGATGCAGAAAGCAGGTGGGTTTTTACCCTGTGTTTGGAGAGAGCAGCCTTAGTGCTGAAGCTGTGTGTGTTTTAGAAAGTGATAAAGTTCAGATGTAGCGGCGTTATAAAGCCGGTAACCAGGCTACACACACCATTCCATCTCGTTACCTTAATCCTGCTTGTTTGAACACCTGCTCACACACACACACACACACACACACACACACACACACACACGGCTCCACCATTTGGGCTGCCATTTTAGTGGCCGTGTGTTTTTTTTCTGCCCTAACGCATCAAATCTCAAATCTGTCTCCGAGACACGATCCGGAAGATCAGGCTCAACTAATCCAGCGTTATTAATATCTGCATAAGGTTAGCCTGATCTAATCAGAGACGAGAAATTAAAAGAGAATCAGGTTTAACATTTACTTCATGTTTTTAAAATCTCAATCTAAATCCTACAGATGACCAATATTATTTTTATTTACCTTTAAAATCAGATTTAATCTTCAAAATAAACCTGGATCATCTAAAGATCAGCCCAAACTTAACTCAGCTTTAAGCTTTACTAGTTTAGATGCAGCTTTTAGAAATAAATGATCCGTTTTACTGCATGTGATTAGGACTTTTAGAACCTAATACTTTTAATTAAATGTAATTAAGTTTAGCTCCAAAGCAGGTTAAGATAAAAAAACAAAACAATAGTTAAATAAATCTTAAGATTATAAGTCGTTTTATTTGATCTGCACTGCATTTAGTAACGACTTTTAGAAGCTCGTAAGTTAACTTAGGTTAAATTCCTTATAAGATCAAACAGGTTTTAGTTAAATGACTTTTAGAAGAAAATAACTTTTAGTTATAAGCTTGTATTTTTGGAATTGATTTTTGGTTCAGTTTATTTTAGAAGCTGGAAATAAAAATAAAAGCTAGGAATTTTAACTACCTTTAAAAGCTACTAACTTTTAGCTACGTTCCGATCAGTTTTAAATGCTAGTAACATTAGTATCGAGTTAGAAACGAGTCATTTTAGTTTATTTTATATGAAGTCATTTTAGTTTATTTTCAGTAAGTTTATTTTATATTAAGTCATTTTAGTTTATTACATTCATACTTTGGTTAGCAGTTGAGGAACTAGTCAAGCTAGTTAAGGTTGGCTTTAAAAGTTTTAAACTATATTTAAGCAGCTGGTAAAATTTTAATTAATTAGAAGCTAGGAACTGTTTAAAAACATTTTATAAGACTTAGAAGAAAAGTAACTTTGATTGCATGACTTTTTGGTAAAATTATCCCTAGAGGCTAGCATGTTGTTAAAATGAATTTTAGAAGCTAGTAGCGGTTAAACCACTTTTAAACATTAAATAACACATTTTTATTAGCTACAATCTCTATATTAATAATGAGTTACATAATGTTTTGTACGATTTAAAGCTACGTTCAAGATCATAAAAACGTTTTCGTTTTAGTCTGACTTTTAGGAGCTACTTTTAGGAACGAAGAACTTTAGTTAAGCAGCATTTAGAAGCTTTTAACTTTGATTCAGTAACTCTTAAGAATCCGGCGATTTGTCGTAAGAGGAGTTTTAGAAACTTGCAATTTTGCTTTAAATGGATTTGAGTTAAAATTTAGACGTTTCGAATCGACTTTTAGAAACAAGTCAGTAGAATTAAATGACAATAGCTAAAGCAAAACGCTTTTATAAAGCTAATAACTTTGATCAAATTCCCTGTAGAGGCTAGGTCCATTTAGCAGTGTCTATTTTAGAAGCTAGGAATATTAGCTATGTGAGTTTTGGAATTAATTTTAGATAAACTTGAACTACTTTTGAAAGGAAAATGATGGTTAGGACTAACATTGTACATGTATGCTACTGTAAATATAATAATGTAAACAGAAGAACATTTTTATAGATAAGAGATTTACGTTTGTTAAAGCTGTATGTTGATTTTATTTTAGGAGAAGGTTTATTTTCTTTAGCGGTTCTGCAGTGTTCCTACAGCGGAGGTTTTAATGTTTACGTTCTTTATTCAATAAACAAATAAGCATTAAAATAAGAACTACATTACCCACAATCCCTCAGACACAACGCACCAATGAGAGCTGCTGCTCGAACCATGAGGTGCAGTTTATTGCTTGTGTTGAAATTGTTCTGTAAACGATTTTTAAACACCACTGTACAGGCTGGGAAAAAGTTTTGGCACCCCTTAGATCCACGATTAACGTCGTTCTAACGTCGTACGCTTATTTACGGTGCACTGTGGGTAACGTGGTGCACTGTGCGGGCAATTATCCCCTGAGAAACCAAACAGAAGTACAAAATGGCTGCCTCCCTAAATAGTGCCCTATATAGGGAACAAGGAGCAAATCAGGACACAGCCTCTGTAATAATGATTAGGACACCTCAGCACCCAAACAAGCCAAAATCAGCGGGCATTCATCCACTTTGGGTGTTACCCCGGTCAAACGGGGCACGGGTGCCAAACCAGTGCCTTCGGGCGGAGGCTGTCTGGAATTTGGCATGTTCTCCTTATCTCAGTGCAGAACCATAAAGCACTACCCTATATAGGTAGAGATGTTCTATGTTTGGGTATCACCTGAGGGATCAGGATTGAGTCCAGGTGGAAGAAGGGCATACTGATTATCCCTGGCATGGCAACACGCTGCCAGGGCAACACGCTGCCAGGGCAACACGCTGCCAGGGATGGGCACCACAGCCACCGTGACCCTGACCAGGGATAGGTCGTGAAGAAAAATAAATCGATATAAATACATATGAAATTGGATTTAGGTTGGCACGATGGAGCGGGCGGGGCGCAGCTTCAGAGATCCCTGGTTCGATGCCCAGCCTGGGTAGTTTTGCATGTTCTCCCCCGTCGTCCCGCATTCAAAAGGCACGTTAAGTGTAAGCGTGTCCTGGTTCGAGCGGGCGTATTTGTATGCGTGCCCCGCGGTGGTTGGCACCCTGTATAGGGTTGGCTCCCGCCTTGTGACCTGTGGTACCGGTTAGGCCCCGGCTCCAGGAGAAGAGAATAATTTTTTTTTTGTGTTGTGATGATATGTCACTACGTAACAATAAAAATATTTATAATATGCGTAAATCAATCAATCAATAAATAAATAAAGCAATCAAACAGATGTACAGTAAATTCGTTTTATCTTTTTTTTTATCCCCCTTTTAAAGATGTTTTTTTTTTTAAATCCCAGAGCCGACCCGGACCCTTCTCTCTGTACTGTACTCACTGTTATAGATCTCCAAAGCAGCGCCATTGTGCGATGTTGTGATGTCAGAACCCCTGAGGGCTGCGACTCTCACCTCTCACACGCTTCCATCCGGGCCCCCGGGGGTCCGAACGTTCTCCCAACCAATTTTATTACCTGCCATTATGAGGTGGGGGGGGGCATCATAAAGCCCCGCTACACAATTAGGGACGCGTGGGGGCGTAGAACGGCCAATAAGTATTGGATTTAACCGAAGAGAACCATAATAGAGGCTCTTCAGACCTAATTGTAGCCATTCAGGATAACAAACAGCTGGGGAATGATGGGTCATGGAGGGGCGTCTGTTCTAAAATCAATAGGAACTGTGCAAAACACGAAGCATATGCCTAATGCACCAACAAAATAAACACTGGGTTTGGTTACAGGAACCCCCTGCCCCCTCCATGGATCCCTACCGGTTTTTAACACGTTCAGGTTCCATCTCACCTCCGGATTTGGTTCCCTTTCCTACTTCCACCCAGGATCTGAAGGTTCCTCTGTATGGCCCCATGTGGGCGCTCTTCAAAATGTTCTACCACCTTAAAGACGTTTAGATCCTCTTTTGCAGGTAACTCGGGTTCCACACACCATTTAGGGTCGTTTACCCGTTCTGGTTGGTACCATTTTCTAAAGATAAAAGCCATAAAGGTTTTGCATCTCGAGTTTTAAGTCTTGTAGAATGATTACGTTGAAATTTCAATATATTTTTTAAAATATAATAATATATATATATATATATATTCCCAAACAGTTCCTGATACCCACTTGTGTACCCAGTACATAAAAATTTGCTTATTCATTTAGAAAAAAGTCAAAGTTAAAGAGCGGAGAATATACAAAATATAAATGATTAAAAGATTTTTGCTTTGATTTGAATTCTTGATCAGTTTAGGTTCGATAAGATTTTGTACTTATAAAGTGTTTTTATTGAACTCATTAGGATCGACATTTCTTTCAAAACATAATCACTTGTTAAATTACGTTTTATTTTCCCAGCTGTGAAATAGCACTATACGGGGGTGCTAATACTTTTTCACAGCCCTGCTCCCGTGAATCGTGTCGTTTATTTATTTCACATCGTTACTCTGGAAATGAAATTGATTTGGAATTCCGTTCTGTCTCGTTAACTCCTGTTTCCTTTATTTCATCTTTAGCTAATTAAGAACTCAAATTAATTAAATCAGGTTTAGAGTTTTCTTTAGAGCTCATGCAGACGTTAAATTAAATCCTCGTATTTTAAACAGCAACGTGTTTAATTATTAAGATAACTATTAAGATAACTTTATATTATTAATATAACTATTTAAGGCATAGAAAGAAAACTTTCTTTTCTTTTCCTTATTTGGTGATTAAATGGTTAAATTTTACAAGAAATTATAATAAAATAACAAAATAACTGTTTGAATCTACATTTACTTTTTATAAAAAGTTAGATAAAATACTCTTTATGAGCACATAAACCAACAATAAACAATTATTGAATATATAGTTTCATATATAGTTCAGTATAATTTATATATATATATATATATATATATATATATATATATATTTATATTCTATATTAATATATTTTATTC
>JAVSBV010058165.1:0-10675 GCA_033117975.1 Parotocinclus spilosoma
TATATATACACATTTTTACTAGTACATTTAAGGAACACTGTGTGTCTAAAAGATACAGTGGAAGCCCTGGATGACCTTTGTATACTGAACAACATAATTTCATATTAAGCACCATGTTAACAGTGCAATGTCAGAGACTCAGTGCTGCAGCTGTTGTTGTCAGAAACTACACATGTCCAGCTCTATAACACTTCCTGACCTGTGTTTATTTTTGTACTGTTGACATCCTGTATGTTGTGTACATGCAGCACATACACTAGCAGTCTACATTTGCTGGCACGGACTGCATTTTACATGCCTTAATAATTGTTCTTGTTCCCACCCACAATAAAACAAAAAGATTTTACAACTAACAATATCTGATTTCAAAGGTGTCAGCAAGTCAACAGAAAAGCTCCAGTTGCTCGTGGTAACCTATGATGTGGCATTTTAGCAGAAACTAATCTTGTGTGGTTTTCTTTTTAGCTTCACTGTTTATTTCATAATATTCCTGACATCTAAAAATATCTCTCAATATTTCATGAATCTGTTCCATCTAAGGACAATTCCCAAGTTGAAGGCCTGAGCTCTGTTTGATGAGTCTTATATTTAGCAAATTAGGAAATGCAGAAATGGGATTTAGTCCTCCACAAGCTGCTGCTTTTTTAGTCAACTCGATAATAATACATAAAAATGAACAGCTTAGTGATTCAAAGTTAACAGATGGACAGGGAACACTCCAGACGTATTCTGGCATAGCTGAAATGACCTGAATAAACATCAGTTTATAGCTAAAGGATATGCTGGAAAACATTTTTCTGCTCATAATATTGAAAAAAAAAAAACAATTGCAAAGTATCTGTTAAATATCTGCTTTAACAGAACAATTCTGTAACGTGTGTACATGCTTCTTTGAGCAAAATAATTTAGCTTATTAGACATTAAATAAACAAATGAATCCATATCTATTATGCACAATCTACTAAGTGCTTAATCAGGCAGTAATCCTTATTAGTGCTACTGTGCATAGTAGATTTGGATTAATTTGTTTAATTAATGTTGAATGAGCATCAATGGCTATTCAGGACAGGAGTAATGGTACATCGAGTCATACACATTCATATTGGGGCCAGTTTAGCTTGTTCCACTGCATCCTCTACTGTGCACAATAAATAAATATGAGAACAGTCTTGGTTTGCATCCCTTTTTATTTACTAAAGTACACTGTGATCTATTCCAGTAAAATAATGGTCATCCATGTTCATACTCAGACTAATATTTAATGCATAAACGGTCATTCACCACTATGCAGTGGATTTGAATATATTTTTTCCCTTTTCCCTTGATTTTTTTCTGAGCTCTAGGGGTTCGGAGCATGTCCTAGTGCAAATAATTCAAAACATGCAAGATAGTTTGACTTTTTTATGAATGTTTGAAACTCAGTGTACCATGCAGTGACATGTTTTGGTATTTTTTCACCTTAGCAATACTGTTTTACCCTAGTAACTTTACTTGTGTGTCCTGATTTTATACTTCTCGATGTCTTCACTCCATTGCTAGCTGCTCCTAACAGCAGTGATAGCTTAGTGCGGTCGGTGTGTACATTTGAACAGGAAAGTAGATACGCTCATGTGAGAATTTGGAAACTTAACTTGTATAATGAGCTCTGTAATGCCTAGGAGTGCCTAATACCAGGGTCTAATAAAGCACCAGGGCACCACTTTGTCTTGACACTCAGCAGATAGACTAAATGTCTAATGTGTAGAAGCACGAGAGCAAGTAATTTAACAACCGGGTGGTTGAAGAAACTTTGTTTGGTATGTAATGCTTTCATAGATAATCGGCCACTCACATTTAAGCATTAAGCAGTTACTGGATGGCAGGAGAAGTTGAAAGGGTTTTTTGCAAAATGCTTGTGTCTCTCATACAACAATAGAGATACACACTATATTGCGGCTGGGTCCACATATTGCCTTTTTGACATGCAAGATTCATTCATGTTGTAGTACTAGTAAGTAAGAAATAACAGCCAGGCATTCTGTGTTCTGCTATCTACACAAAACACAACGACTTAAATGTTTTTTTTACCAATTCTACTAATTTATTACACCTATAGATCACATTTATATTAATAATATATATAAGAAAATGATCAGGAATGCCTGCCCTTGACAGTGTTTCATTATAAAGAGAGGCAATACTATTTCAGGTGCATAAGCATATTTTCTTCGCATTGAAAAACTTCAATGACAAGGTCAAGGTCAGTCTATCACATCAAACATTACGCATTGTTAACATAATGAATTACCCATTGTTGAAAGGACAGTAACAGTAACAGTAAACAAGCCAATTTATCTAATTCATTCATCCATTTCACTCGTGCCATGAGTGACTGGTCTGATTATCAAAATCAGAAGCATCAACCTAGTTCATTGACTGCACCCCAGAATGATCAGAGCCATAAAACTCTTGTGGTAAAAGCCTTGGACAAACATAGCCAACAAGCATGACTCCTGGATAGCTGCCTCTTTAATGTCTAAAGCGTAACAGCAAACACATTTGCAAAGCTTTTGTTAGCACATTTCTACACAGTATTCTACCACAGTATGATCCTTTTTTTTTTTTTTTTTTTTTTTATAAATAAGTAGATATACATATAGTGATAACCATTATTCTGTATAGGGTAACAATGTATTTTCTGTAGCATCTATGTCTGTTCAAAAGCAGAAAAGTCTATTCAGAATCTGAATGATTTAATGTGGCCAATAACATTTGCATGAATCTGTTTTGCTGCAAGGTCAAACATGTAGAGAAAATAGAGAAGATAAAATAGAGACGATTTAATAATACACACTGATCAGCCATAATATTAAATCTAACTGAATAATACAGCGGAGCCAAGGAATTGGAACGCTTCTTCAGTGGAACAATTCGGACACTAAAGCAAATTCATACAATGTAATGTAATGCATTTAAACCAGCCCAGTCAGAGCTCAACATCACAGAACCAACACAGCCAACGTATAAAAATCTAAGAATGTAAGCACAGCACAGCAGCTTTTTCAGGCATATTGTTCAGACAATACAAGAGGAATACAAGAGGATAGTTTATATTAATTTGCTAGAAAAATTGTTAATATTAAAATGAACACTTACTTATAAGTAAAGTACTGAAGTGTAATTGAGTTTGGCGGATTCGATTATATTTTTAGTGTTGTTCGTGTTAGCAACTTTCTCTTCAACCAAACTCCAGCTCATCAAACCATATCACAATGAAGTAATCTGTCCTGATCACACATGGCTTAGTTCTACAAGGAAATAAATACATGAAAACTTGCAAATATCACAATAATTATAGAAATACAGCTACTCATGCAGCCTTAATCCACAGTCATGCCACTGCTGTCCCAGTAATAAGTCGTTCCGAAGCTGCAGTTTATATTCACTTTAATCATTAATTACATACAAATATAGACATAATAAATAATTTGGTGGTCAGAAACGGATTTACATTTCTTTTTATGGGGAAATTTGACTCTTACTTCGAACTAATCCGAATTTAAGCAGCTTTCTGTAAAAGTTTGAATTCTGAGGTGCTGCTGTCTTGTGTAGATTCTTCTCATGCCTAGCAAGTTGCAAGGTGGGGCCTTCAAGGATCAAACTTGTTTGTCGAACATATACCACAGATGGGAGAGGACAATTCACATTTGTAAATGAAATTTGTAAAAAAAAAAAAAAAAACCATAAATAAGCCAAATCAGTTTAGAAATAAATGTAGCACGATCAAAATAATGTTCCCATTATTTGTTAAGATAACTTCAGGTATGCACCTATGTAACTGTAAAAATCACCTTGGAATTTCCCATTTTAGAGAGAACGAGAAAGAGAGCACACCTAATGGTTGTCAATAATGTACAAGCGACTATTTTCATGAGCCTAGACCTTATGATGATATGGTCTTATGATAATATGAAACACAGTTAATTTTATGTGAACGTCAAGACGAGAAAAAGGCTTAACACTAATTCTTACAACCTTACACCAACTCTAAGACGTTTCTCTTGATTTTACCACTGGGAAACCGCTCAGCAATCACCACAATTTACAAAGAGGAAAAACTGAAGTCATGGAATTACTGTATTGAAATCCTGTATAGAAAGATATGCATCAAGATGCACTGATGAATCTAATCAGTAGGTTCCTAACAACCAACCCCCCCACCCCCCCCACCACCACCACTTTTAACAATCACTGTCTTTGACTATCGGGTATTAAGTGCCAGATGCTAGAAACAGCCGTTCCTGAGGGCCTTAGATTGAATCCTGCATTTATGATAGCCTCTGATGAACAGGGTTGTACATCCAGTATGCCGTTATCTCCTGCTCTGCTGTGAGAGCTTAACCCAGGAATGTAATATAAGAAGTGGTCAATACTCACTCTACTGTGTCCTCCCAGCTACACCAGTGCCGTTGTTCCAGCACTTCCATATCCAAGTTGAACTTAGCCAGGCAGAACTCATCAATGAGATGCTCATAATCGCTGCTACATGCCATTGCTACTGTGGAGAGAGTCGCTGCAGGGAAAAAGAAGAAAGGAATCAGAAAGAGCACACACAGTAAATCAGCTTTCTGTATGTGTTCATAAGCATTTTATAATAGTCATAAATAGAGTGTTATAATTGCTTAAATCAGTTAAAATGAATGTATATGTTTGTGTTGCATGGATATAGCACTATGATTAGCAGATATGTACTGAATAATGACATTTTGATGACAAAACATGCGCACTGTGGAATGCTGCTTGCAATTTCATATCACAAGCAGCGTTTCACAGTGTGCACATTTTCTTCGGATTTGACTTAAAGTAAGTGTTCATTTGTAACTTATTTTTAAACAAATGAGTGCACTATGCTCATGCACTCATTTTATTTTAAAGTCTTTTACATGTTTCTGCAATTACATTTTATACATATGTACATTCAAAAAAATCTACTTTTATAATATATGATATTATATGTTTAAACAATTAGAACAAGTGTATTATTTTCATTTTGTTTTTGCTCCCCCCTGTAGTAATACCTCTCTGAAGGTATTGAATTTCAATCCGGTTTCAGAAAACAACATAGTATAACAACTTCTTTAAAAGTTGCCAATGACCTGCTCAAAACTTTGGACAGTAAGCAGAACTGTGCAGCGACGTTTTTTGATTTATCAAAAGTTTTGGTACAGTGTATCATAAAATTGTCAAAAACTTATCTCCATCGGACTATCAGAACAAGCAGTGGGATGATTCAGCAGTTATCTATCAGGAAGAACGTTGCGTGCAAGTAGATGACCTCACTTTTGTCTCAAAATGGAAATGAGGTGAGTGCCACAATGTTTAATCCTTTCAACTATTCTTTTTATCATGTATACAAGAAAAAACATCTGTCATAATATTAAAAATGCAAACTTTCATTACTACACTGATGGCATTGTTATTTTTATTGTTATTTTGGGCCTACATTGAATCAAACTATTAGAAATCTCCCGACGGCCTTAAACATCTTGCAACATAACTTGGCCACAAATTTTTTCTAAACATAAAAAAATAATTGTACACTTTTTGGTACAGAAATAGAAAACGTGTCTCACTATATCACGATCACGTTCTTTTATATTGCATGTCCAAGATTTGGTAAAAAGACATTAAAGAAATTAAAGTTTGTATAATAAAGTTTGGTTGTTTTCTTTAGAATCAGCTCTTGTCTGTCATTTGAAGCAAAGAAAATGCAACATTCTTGTCTGTCTTAAACTATGGCGATATTTTATACATACACTCAACCTCTCAGTGTCTTCATGGAGCCCCGAGATTCATCACAGCCTTAAAATCTCTCACTCATCATTGTTTGCTTTATTCTCGGGTCGGTTGGTTAACCCTGTCCATGCGTCGTTGGATTTACTAGCATCTTTTCATTTACAAGGCAGTTCTGGGACTCCAGCCACCTTATTTGAAGACTTTTATCCATCAGAGGTCTGCAGGGATGCATCACCTGCATTCACAGGATTTGTTTTTATTGACTGTGCCTTAAGTCCGCACTGACTTTGGCAAAATGGATTTTAACTTTGCAGCTCCATCTGCATGGAATCAGATGCAGAATGAACTACAGATTAAATAATTGGTCTTACTTTATTTTTTTCAAAGCTTTTTTAAAGGACCTTGAAGAAAGACACTCTGTCACTGTTACAACTGTTCTACAAGGGAATTGGGACTGAGAAGTTTAGAATGCTATTTTGTGTTTTGTTTGAATATGAGGAGTGAAAGTACTGTATGTCTCTGTAACTTTTTGTAATTGCACTGCTGTCACTTGCAAGGACACTTGTGTAAGAGATTTTTGTCATAAATATAAATACAAATTCTTGTTTAATAAAGGTTTGAATAAATGAATTAAAAACTTCAACCCCCCTACCCAAGTTGGCACCCTTTTGACAAAACAGTAACTAAATAAAGTTAATTAGCTCATTCTCACAATACATAAAATCATTTTATTAAAGTGAATCTACTCAAAATTAAAAAATGGAAAATATTGTCTGTGAGAATAGTTAGCACAACTAATATTTTAATCTAATAAAATGTAACTCAATTATGTTGTGTTATAAATTGTACTATAAATGTTAATCTTAATTGCGTGTTTAGAAAGTGTAATTGTGACATTATCTGGGATCCTTTATAAATTAAGAAGATATCAGAAGAATTTAAGAAATTAACCTTTTGGTAAATTATCTTAACCTCACACTGAAGAAAATGAGAAAAATCCAGTCTTTAAGCTAAGTATATTAGATTATATATATCAGACACTTTGCAAATAAATTATTTGTACCAAAGTTACTGACATTGGGTTGTATTGAGATTTTTTATACCGTCCCACCGTCATAAAAAATTGTGATTCATATGTTATTAACACTGCGAGTACATCAAACCTTACTGAATATAAATCACAGCATTCACATTATTATAAAATGTTATTACATTATAAAAACAACCGTCAATTATCTCTTCACCACCAACCACCTTCCACACAAAAGGGCAAAAATCACAGGTCCATTCAATTTTTATTAACTAGTTGTGAAAATATGATGGTTAAGAGAGCAACAGGTAATGGAATAGCCTATATGTAATATTAAAAACTTCATTTTCAATTTCAATGTCCTTGTTACAAGTACATCACAAATAAATAAATAATCAGAATTTTAGGCGGTAAACTGGAAGAGAAAAATGCATTCTAATCCTATAGTCTCACCACAGACTCTCAACACTGGAACAAATAACACCTTGGACGGACGCAAGACGATCTTTTAGCCAAACTTTATAACTACTAACAGGAAGTCATAGCTCTCAAATGACTGGCACTCAGCACTTATATCAGTATATAAAGATCAAACCGGCCAGGTGCTCTTAGTTTTCAAGATATGTGTGGAGCAGAAACTTGGTGTGCCACGTTAGATTAAATACCCTCACCATTTTTTAATACATACTATCTCTACATACTTTGTTAGTCTCCTTTACTCTGTTACTCTAATGGTCCCAAACCCCACAGGACCACTACAGATCCAGTACTATTTGGGGGATGGATCCTCAGCAACGCCTCAATGTAGAGAAACAGAAAGGACTGTAACTGTAAAACTACTAGACGTACAGTGCCTACTAAAACTTAAATGAAGAATAAGCATATTATGAATAGAAAACTATAGAATGCTTAAGACTTTTATACAATACTGTATATGTTCATGATGTATAGTTTCTGTTTGTCAGAAAGCTGATGTGCAGCTATGTGAGAAACAAGCGCCACAAGAAGTACATCTTTGCAACACAGCACACTAGAAAAAAACGAAGAAAACAGAATTTGTGTCTTTGCAATGCAATCACAAGCTTTAAATGTGCTCATTTTCCACAGCTTCTCAGTTTCGTCACCCTTCTCAGTCAGCTCCCTGAATACGAGCATGTGGGGTAAATACGATTAACTCGATGCACTGAATGCAAAAGTCATGTATAATGTGATGCCGGTGGTCAATGTTGATGTTAAATATACCAAATAAACTGAAATGAAACACTTTTGTATATTGCCTATTTAGCTTATACCCATTACACTATTTTAGCCCAGTTAGCCCTGCTAAGTATTTACTCTACCATAGAGTTCTGACAATGTTCAGATCCCATAATGTGCAAATTCACAGAACATATTGTGGACATTGAGCAATGTATGTCTGTATTTCTTTTTATAGCCTTCTCATGCTTTGTGAGAGAATTGTCTTTATTTTTAGTTCAGCAGTCAGCTGCTTAGAGGGGCTCATGGCAGTATAAGCAAAACACAGAATACAGTACAATAGCTTGATGTACAGTTTACATGAATGCACAAAACAGGGCAAGTAATGGGGTGATTACATAAACTTCTTGTACACAGGTAAAACTCTAAACTTGTTTAAGTGTTTGATACATGACTCAAACTAACACAAGTCTGGGTCTTCAAATTCCTTTCAAAATATATTCTTCTTGTTTTTAATTTTACTTAAAAAATCAATAATCTTCCACAACTGACACAGGCTGTACACATGGTTGTATTAAATTAAATAGAATTTCATAGAATTTAATAGCAATATTAATTATTCGTCAGAAATTTATTTTGAAGTATAATTTGTGTAAGAAGATATACACATTTCAGATTCTTAATTAATGAGGTATCAGTCCATTGTTTTTCTCATGAGCTAGAGAAAAACAGGTGCACAGCATTTAAATGATGCAACTGCCAATCCTAAATTAATTAATACGTTTTGCATATTTTTATATAATTATACGCCATATGACTACTTATATTTTCTGCTTAATTTCTGTTATATGTTAATTGCACGCAGAGCTCTTGAGGCATGGGCTTTGTTATTCACTCATAATCTGTTTTTTTAAAACAAGCACTTGTCTTTTAAAAGTTATCCCATTTAATATTGGTGTGTAGCTCGACATGGAAATTTTGAAATTATGTTAAACTGAAACATGCTACGATTGTGTTTTATTTACAGTGTAAGAAATTAACAATGGAAATGGTCAAGTAACTTCACTAAGCAAATTACAAGAAATGGGTTGCAGTGTGTTTTTCAACAATCATTAAGCGACGGTGTTCATCTCAAAATAGCTGTCAATCAAAATGGAATTTTGCCTTTCGACTGATTCTCCAATCATAATGCGGAAGATCCGAATAAAGGCCAACAGAGGCCAGCTCACAGCTCCTTTCTTCCCCAGAGATTCTGAGCAATCAGGGGCAGGATAAAGTTGTGGCATTTATCCAATGAGTTCTAAGGCAATGAAAAAAAAAATGTTCCACTTCTCATTGAAGTGAATGGACACCCAGCTTCTAAGGCCAAATGCTTTGACCATAGATAAAGTAATAAATCAATTTCTTAAAATGAAATGGCACAGATGCTATGGGAATGTATGAGAAGTTAACAAAATTGAGTCAGTTGATTTGTGATAAGTATCTGATTCCTAATAAACTCGTTTTTGAGATGAACGTCTAAGAAAGTGTCCAAAGTGATTTACTGACCTTTCTTAATTCTGTTGCAGTCTAATAGTGTTCTATGTAATATCTAAAATGTATTAAATAGAACCAAGCCCATATCTGAGTGATCCACAGGGTGAAGTGTGTAATTATTGGGATTAACAACTGATATAATTTACATTTGCATAACATTTAAGTTTTAACATGTAAAATTTCTCAATTTTCTTTCGTTAGTTGCGGCATGGCTTCTGGAAATTGTCAGGGAGCCTACCTCGCGCTGCCGAGCTGCTCGTCGCGTCCGCCATCATCCGCCATTACGGAGCGATCAGTAAGGCGGCTTTTTTATAATCCAACCAGCTAACAATGTGACAACCCACACCTAGAACTTTTTCTATTTAAGGACCAATCCTGGTCCTGTAGGTTGCCACGTCGTTTTGGTCCATTCGTGAGATCGCTCACACTGCTCGTGCACGCTGCTCACGTATTCTGTCCGCCCCTGACTTAACGTGCCCGCCGTAGCGATAGCTGGTTACGTCCCGGGGCATTTATAGCCGACGGACGAGTAGGAGGGGGCCCGACATCCTTTTTTGGTTTGGACGGACCACAAAAACCTTGCCTACATTCAGCAGGCCAGGCGCTTGAATGCAAGGCAGGCCCGGTGGTCCCTCTTTTTTGGACGGTTCGACTTCACGTTGTCGTACAGTCCAGGGTCCAAGAATGCCAAACCGGACGCCCTCTCCCGCCTTTGGGAATCGAACTCCCCCCGATCAAATGCTGGCCCCCCTGACATAGGGAATAACCAGGGTTTTATCACGGGTTCAAGCCACGGAGCCCAACCCAGGGGGTGGCCTGTCCGTTAAACTCTACATGCCATCGTCAGTGCGTGACCAGGTACTACAGTGGATACACACCTCGCAACTTACGGCACATCCTGGGGTCACCAAGACCCTGGAGTTTGTGGGTACCCGCACGCCACATTCTTGACCCCTCCCTTATCCGGGAGTTTAATGAAAAGCGAGCTGCCTCAGGAGCGGCCCCTGGGGGGGGTGGTACTGTTAGGGAGCCTACCTCGCACAGCCGAGGTGCTCATTGCGTCCGCCATCATCTGCCATTACGGAGCGATCAGTAAGGCAGCTTTTTTATAATCCAACCAGCTAACGACGTGACAAC
>JAVSBV010058176.1:0-10674 GCA_033117975.1 Parotocinclus spilosoma
CTTAGACAAAGAAGTAAAGCTGAATATACTATATATAATAATAATAAAAATAATAATAATAATAATTATTATTATTATTACACACACGCTGAGTAAATATGATATTTACTGTAAATCCTAATATTTTATAATTTATAACATTCCTTTATTGTTAGAATTAATATTTTTTAGATTTATTTTTGATTAATTTAGTGATTTTTTAAAATGTTAAAGTTCCGCAAAAACCCGCGAAACAGCGAAAATCCACAATATATTTTTTCCATTAAGGTTTTTGGAAAACCCGCGACCCACAGAGTGAACGGCGAAGTGGCGAGGGAACACTGAAAAAGGTTTGTCCCATTTGTAGCTTTCTTTATCTACTTTATCTGTTTCAAAGATCTGATGACATATTAGGTGATATTTATACATAAATATAGAACATTCACAAACTTTCAAGCACCACTGTAATTACATAGGCTATGAGTTGTTATTAATGCCAAATTCACATCATGAGATGAACTGCAAAAACTTGTAAACTACAAAAATGCTTTTACTCACCAGGGCTAGCAAAATGTAATATCACGCAACCTAGCCAAAACTAAATCTAAACTGTGACATGATTTTATTTCCTATGAGTCTTGGAATTGATGTACAATGGCAACACACAAAATTATGAAAATGATTATAATGCTGCAGTGCATAACTTTACATAGACACCATTCATTTATTCATTTTCATACCCATTTAATTCTGGGTCAGAGGGAAAAAAATCCTAAAAGACAGCACAGGCTGTAAAAACGCAAAAACTGCTTCTCAGCCCACGAGGCCTCACTGTTCTTTGGCTGACACGGGCTCGTGTTACGAAAACAGAAACGATTAGACTATGAATAAGTATTTTACCAGTTTGTTGGCTGGTAAACTCCCATATGTACTATGCATATCTATATAAAATATTGTGTGAAATAATTAATATTGCATATAATGAAAACAATTTAAGATTTTGGACTTGTCAACATAAATACAGTAATGCACTTCTTGCATCCTACTGAAACATAGTTTTCTTCCACATGTGAGCACAGCTCTAAAATAAGATAATTCATTAAATCATTATGGATCCTCCACCTGGAAATGTATATAATGGTCGGACAAATTAGTATTCCACATCTTTTTGTCATGAAAGCTGTGTTTTAAACAGAAGATGAGAAAGACCATCCAGGCTATTACTAGCAAGTACAAAAAGCAATAGTTTGATTCAAGGTTGGCATCTTTTCCAGGCACGTTATGCATTTATTAAGAAGACAAATGGTTTTACCTGTGGTTTTACCTGTAGTCTGCATACATTATAAGGCAATGAGGAGGGCACTAGTACTGGATTGACCTGTCTGAAGTCCTGACCCGCCCACAAAAATGGGACAGCCATAACTACATTAAGTTGCACACATTTGCAGGAGAAATGGGACAAATAATTCGAAACACTTGGTATCTTCAAAATGGGAACTTTATGAAGTGGTAATTGGTTTACGGTTCGGTTTAAGTTTTTGTAATGTGTTACAGGACTGAAACACTGGAAGGGATTAGATAAAAGTCAAAGTAAATGTAAGAACCACTTTTTGTGTAATTTACAATATCTAAACCACACCAACTCTTTCTGGTTTGGGGTTGTACATTTATACTATTTCTTGAGATTTTCTTCTCTTGATAAAACAACTGTCCTACTAGAATTCCAATAAAAGCCATTTTCCCTTGGATTCTGGATAAAGTGTTCCTCTTTCTTCCCTTCACTGCTACTTTGCACACATTCCCCGTTGCACTCCTTCAAACTGATTTACTGCAGAAGGCTTTTTATGGAGCCCCTGTCAATAAATGTTCGATAATCTGCCGTGTGTTACTGAGATTACCTATTGATTGATTCTGATGGAATTAAAGCACTTGTCCACTGCTCAGAATTTTATCTGTTCTACGTTGATGCCCTACTATATTCTGCAGTCTGCATTTGCTTTCATGCATGCAATTACTGAATAATGAGATTTACACAGCCTGTTACCTGTTACCTTCTTTTCTTCAGCTGACTTATTTATTGACTTTTATTCTTGAGCTACCTGGTTGTTCCATGCACTTTTGTTTGTTTTTGCATTGGTCTTTCTTTCCGAAGTGGTTCATTTATTTTTAACACATGAAACCTGTATGTAACTGTGGTGATATCTTGCATGGAGCACCAGACCAAGGAAGATTGATAGTCATTGTGTGTTTTTTCTATTTTCTAATAATGTTCTAATTCTAATATGTTTCAACATTTGTTGCTTTCTCACCAAGCTGCTTGTGTATTGTCCTGTAGCCCATCCCAGCCTTGTTCAGGTCTACACTTTTGCCCTTGGTGTTCTTAGACACCTCTTTGCTCTTGGGTATGGGGGAGAGGTTGGATTGTGATTGATTGAGTGTGTGGACAGGTGTCTTTTATACAGGTAAAGAGTTGCAGTTAATAAAAGTAATGAGTGCAAAATAGGAGGGCTTCTTAAAGAAAAACTAACACGTATGTGAGAGCCAGAATTCTTGCTAGCTATTGGGTGATCAAATGTAAATTAATTATTTAAAAATTGTACTTTGTGATTTTCTGGATTTTGTTTCTTACAGTTGAATTGTACCTATGATAAAAAAAATTACAGACCTCTCTAGTCTTTCTCGGTGGGAAATCTTGCAAAATCTGCAGTGTATCAAATACTTATTTTCTCCACTGTAGCTGATTTATCCCTTTATTTTCTAATTTCAGTTTATCTTCTTTTTAACCTAGCTGCATATATCCATAACTATACAATACTGTCTGTGTTCTGTTTTTGTTGTATTTATACTCTTCGTATATTTTCATAATGCCATAGCATATTTTCAAACACTTGAGTGGATAATACTTTCAGTCACAGCCAGTTTTTAAATGTTTTTTCTATTGAGTAATTGTCATCCTCAAATACTTTAAAAGAAAGTCAGCCACACTGCAGACATCATAAGACATGGCAGCTATATGTTTAATGCAATTAATACAACTTATTTAATGTTAACTTATTCTTAATTTCTCATTTATTGTAGGATAACGTCCACATTAGTGTTAAATTACTTAACCTATTTACTGTTTAACAAGCCCCTGTTCTCCCCATTTTGACTGGAGGCTATAGCATTAAAGACACAAAGGTAATAGAAAAAAATGCCCATTTCACTCCACATTTGACTGAGTATTGGTAGTCACAGCTGTGTAAAGTTCACCAAACAGCTGGATGATCTGATCTACAAACAGCCTGCAAGCATAAAGTTTGTCCTTAAAATTGACTCTGCAGAAACAGGCGTACCAGATGGTAATTACCACCCAGTTTCTCACTCTCCGCTACTCAGCAAATGGTGCTTGTTAAAAGAACATCTGGCATCATGCTGTAGGCATACATCCACCCACCCACCCACCAATTAAAAACAAACTTTCCATTCAGTTTATGCAACAATGTTGATCACTGTTATACCTGTAAAGTGCCATTTGAACAAAAACATTTTTGTTAAAAATCTATTTATGATTGAGACTCTTCTTCTAGACTCAGTGGTGCCTCTATAATGGCCAGACACTACAGACACAAATGGCTATATCTGTTGTAGGGAAGGTTACATTCAATAGTCGGCTGATAAAGACAATGATGGTGGATGTTGACGGTTAGCTTAGATCATTCCTTTGTGCATTCTGTTCTTCCACGTTCATGCGAGAATGGTAAAATCAGCAGGAAAGGAAATATATTTACCATAGCTTAGTCAGAGCTGGAGAGATCTGCAAAATATAAATTAGATAAATTAGAGTTGGATAGACACAGAAGATGAAATGATTGGCATGAAGTTAAATGAATATGAACACAGCCAGTGGGTCAATATGGCAAGACTAGCCGTGCAATGTGTAAATGAGTGTCATGAACCACCAGCCCTAATCAAGTGTGGCAAGTCTGATATATCAATCTCAGACAGAAACCTGCACACAGCACAGTTTTAATAAAGATGTCACATTGACTACTTGTGTCCACACCAACCATTTTTTGTGTTCTTTCAATTGCCAAAAACTTTCAGAGCTGCAATTCTTACCCATGTCAATAATGCAACCTCAAAACTGAGATGAGGGCTGTGTCCCAAACAGCAGACAACCATCCTTAATGTTATTTTAAATTAGTACCCCATCGGTTTATGTGTTTACAAATAAAGACATAATATTAATATGTGGTTTGGGATGCAGACAAGAATGCACGCAAGAGAGTGCATATTTTTTTTAAAACTGCTGTCTCTTTGGGTCTGAATTACTGTCAGTGATTGCCTATATTTAATACTTCAGCATGATTGAAAGTAATGCATTTATGGTCGCAAAAATGTACATACATGCAGTCTGGCTAGTGTTTTACTACATGTTGCTGGCAAACAAAGTAAGTTTTTTCTGAAAGAACAGTGTGGACACTAGGTAACGGAAGTTATTTCACACTTGTTAGGGTATCTTGCAATTATTAGACTGTGTCTCTTTCCTAGTTGGTGAATAAATGGTTCTTTTGTTTTAGTTTTATTTTAATATGAGTAGTAATTATACAGAAAATCCTTTCCAGTATACATATAAGCCCACAAGCAATTAATTTTAAAGTAAACATATCTACATGAGCTTTACTACTTCATGGCCTGAGGAACTGGTGAGGAAATGATGGAAAGTTTCAGCTTTACCTCCTATCATCAAAGCTGACAGTACATGAGTTAAATAAACCCCATTTGCAGAGTATGCTGCACCTGAACTAATAGATCAGTGCTGCTCCACTTGCACTGAGGCTGACTCTGAGCTTTCTTGATCTTGACATATGTCCACATAAAAAAATTGAATTTACAATTTTTCAAAAATGTATTTCACCAATAACCATTTACATTTTCTTTGTATAATCAAACCAAACTCTTGGATTAAATATTAGACTGCTCCTTTTTTTTCTTCCCTAGAAAAAAATAACACAGCATGATATTACGCGTGCTGAAAACATTCAAAAATCTTATTATGAATGTATCTATTATAATGTGCATACATGCATATCAACATTAGATAATTCATTCATAAAATTCAGATAACCACACCAAACCTCTTGGGCAACCTAAATGCTATATGTAAGAATTAAATGAAGTCTCTCAAATAATACATTTATAGTAATAGTTTTAAAAAACAAAAGCTAAATATAAAAAGTACAAATTATTATTAGAATCACACATTTTTTTTAAATGTGCCATAATTGAACCACTGATTAAAAAGCCAACCGTGACCCTTGTGTGCTGTCTAATTATAGACCAACTTTCTACCTTTCCTCTCCAAAGTCTTATTAAAAACCAGTAAAATCAAAATCAGTAACTCTTTAGTTACCTTCAAAGTTATGGTGTTTATGAAACATTTCAGTCAGGATTCAGGCCCCATCATAGTACTGAGTCAGCAATAATTAGAGTACTTTCTTTTTTACTTTCTTAACATATTCAGATAACTGACAAGTTTCTTTTCTTGTTTTATTAGATGTTCAGTGTTTGACACTACAGATGATATTGTCTTACTAAATATACTGCAAAACAATTAGAGGTATAAAGGAACTGGCACTTTCTGACTGACCAGTACCAGTTTGTTCAATCTGTATCAATTTGTATAATCTATGCTCTAAGCTCTCAAAATTGAAGTATAGTGCCCCACTATTATTATCCCTGTACATACACACAATCATCTTAAACTGCATTAACACCAAATTAAAAAGACAACTGTAGCTCATGAAAAAAATGCATGAGGACGGTATATAAAAAAACCCAATAAAAATGGTTCCTGTAGAGAATATGTACAATCTTACATTTGTGTTTTGTTTATTGTGGCAAATCCATATTTCCACAGCCCGTTGCATATGCCATCTTCCAGACAGACAGTAAACATGAAAAAAATCCATAGTGACAACAAACTAGCAAGGGCCAAAACCAGACCAACAAAGAGTCTGACAGAATTAAAAACAGTTTGAAACACTACTTCTTCACACTTGTAATACAGCAACCAAATCAAGCAAGACATAAAAAGAGACAGGCCAAAATGCAGACTAATCATGATACCACACGCAGCAGGTGTGCACAACTAGACTATTGGTACAAGCACATAAAGAGAAACATGCCACCAAGATATCTGCGAAAGTGAACCATGAGACAGAGTTAGTATGGTTTTTTTCATAATAGATACTGAAGCTTAATCAGATTTCTTTGACAAATACAGTCGATTCCGGTTAATAGGACCATTGGTTAATGGGACCAAATGCTTATTCGGACCAAATCCTAAAGTGCCGAATCAAATCCGATTATATATGTGTAATGCTATTCGCTTATTTGGACCAAAATTCTGCTTCATCGGACCAAAGAACGTATACAGTATGTAATATCCGTGAAGAAACTCTTCGTCTCTGGCATCATTACCCGAAAACTCCTGAATTCCTCCCCAGCCCTCTACTGCCACCTACAGGTATTTGCCTAACATTTCCAAATTTCCATTTGCCTAACATTTCCATTACTGCAAAAAAAGAAGCCACAAGTCGCCACTTACCCACAGCTAAAGTGCATCAATTCACACTGGATAAGTTCTTCAAACGTTGACTGGAATTTAGTAAGAACTTGTTTTTTACAGTATTATGCTTCACATGCTGAGTACGTATACATTGTGTTGTAGATCGTTTCGAAAAACTTGTTTGCAAATTGTTTTTTCAATGAATAAAGTTCGTAATCAACAGTAGTTCTTGTTTGTACGTTCACTATACGTGTAAATCACACAATAAAGGTTTAATAAACATTTCATATGTTACATGGCACATTGTAACATAGGGCATGTTCGTTTAATCGGACCAGCCAGTTATTAGGACCAAAATCGCATCCCGATGTGGTCCGATTAACCAGAATCTATTTAAAATTGAACATATACGCTTCAATGCAATTCATAAAACTTTTACATCATTCTAACTCGATTAAACTAAACACAGGATGCAAACCTAAGAATTGGCCTTGGCCGAATGACGTGCCCTTTTTACAGTGAAATAAGTGTCTCTTACTGTTGACTCCAGTTGTTGTTTACTTCTTGGTGAGCTGGAAGGCTCTTATGCGCATGCGCGTGAGGTTAGAACTGTTCTGACGACTAGACTTAGATCAAATTAAAAATCTATTGCAACCTTTTAAGAAAACCAGATTTGGTGAGAAAAGTTGGAACACTTTGCCTGCTGTGTGAATGTAGCCATGTACACACATGTATTCAATCCAGTTATCTAAATAATCTGTACTTGTAAATGCAATCAGTGTAGCATGAGATAAGCGGAGAGAAAGGAGGGAAACTAAATTCACTGTCGGTAATACTTATAGTATGTGGCCTTACATGCTTAAAACGCTGCTCGCGAAAATTAGGGGCTATTTCATTATGGGATATTTCATTTTGAGCAGTATATATTTATCCTACCTCTGTGGTTCTTTCTTGTTCACTAAACGCAAAGTGCATGGGCACTATGCTGTGAATCATGAATATTTATTGCTTAATGGAGGAGAAAATCTGAAATGTGAAAGGAGAAACCAAATGCGCCAGAGAGTATTATGGTTTCTCTCTCTCTCCAACACTGTGTGTGTGTGTGTGTGTGTGTGTGTGTGTGTGTGTGTGTGTGTGTGTGTGTGTGTGTGTGTGTGTGTGTGTGTGTAAAATGTGTGTAAAAATTCCTTTCTTGGCTAACACACACAGCCACACCTGTAGACACCTTTTGGAGCGGAGAACA
The DNA here is from genome assembly GCA_033117975.1 of Parotocinclus spilosoma. Taxonomy (NCBI): domain Eukaryota; kingdom Metazoa; phylum Chordata; class Actinopteri; order Siluriformes; family Loricariidae; genus Parotocinclus; species Parotocinclus spilosoma. The sequence goes on from JAVSBV010058176.1 coordinate 7,776, forward strand.
TAAAAGTCTTGCCACATGCTTGGGGTCAGTCCTCGGTTAACTCAGGAAGTAGGGCTTGGCAGATACGTGGAGTCAGCTTGCACAAATATAGCCTGCCACCAAAATGAATCAAATAATGTTTCAGTAACTGAACTTCGATGTTCCAGTGGACATTTTCTCAAAGTTCTCAAAATTAAAAGATGAATATACAGTGTTATTCCTGTATGCTCCTTTAGCTGTGAAACTTGATCTATTTCACTGCATGTTTGCAGTTGGATTGTAGTTAATGTCAAAAGTGTTTGAGCCAGAGTTTGGTGTGTTTACTTGTACTGTGTGTACTGCAGGAGTCTCTACACAGGTTGCGACAACACTCTGTGATCACAGAAATGCAGAAGGTCTTCCAGGTTAATTTATATTGGTTTAGAAAGGTAAAATTATGGCGATACATGGAGAAACATGAAAGTGTGAAACAGTTGCTACTGAAGTCTAGGCGTGTTGGTTCAGTACAGACTCTTATCTTTTATGTGATATGGAGGTATGCAGTAAATAAGAATAGTCTTTCTGTGTGAATAAAATGCATGTGCGCCCACACTCTCACTTCTTGCTTTCTGTGCCCCCGTAGAACTCAGGTACAGTCAGCAGGGAAACAATGATGTCACTTCCACATCGGCCATCAGCCACCACGGTAACAGCCAGTCGGTGTTACAGCAGGTGTCTCCATCTGGTCTGGACCCCTGTCATGCCATGCTGCCCCCTGAAGCCAAGATGGTGAGCCTGTGCTGTAATAGTAAAATGCTAATAGTTCATATGAAGCATATATCAGCAGCTACTGCAGTCTGAGGTTTCTGAAACTTAAACCGTGCCTGATATCTTTAAAACTCGCATGCTCATTGAAACTAAATAAATACTCATGGTTTAACCGAATGCAATGGCCACATGCATCAACAAGTAAAGACATAAAAAATTATTTTAAAGATAGCAGGGACAAGTAATGAAGAAGCTATATTTGACCAAAAGAAAGAAAGAAAGGAACAAACAATAGAAATACACTGCAAAATAAATGTTCGAAAATACTAAAATAGACAGATAATAGAAACTAGGGGAACATAAAAAAGTCAAAACAGGCAAACATAAATAAGAAGGAAAGAATTAATAAAGAAAAAACTAGGAAAAAATAAAGTCATATAGAGTTATATGTAATTTTAACAATAATAAACTAATTTTTTTTAAAAAGGTGATAAAAATGAAACAGTAAACTAATTGGTATAGATAAAAAAGAAAGTGTGAAAGAAATGAAAGAAAGAAAGTATAAAAGTAAACGAGAAAAGAATGAAACTGCAAAAAAGAAAGAGGAAATAAGTAATGATTAATGAAATTGACAAAGAAATCCCAAAAAAGAAAGAATTAAAATAAATAAAAAATGAAAAAAAGAAATGTAGTAGATGAAAATGAAAGGATAAAACAAGAAATGACAATAAGAATGCAGGAGTGATGAAAGAACAAAATTGTTTTTTACAGTGCTCACATGAGTTGAGCTGCTTTGCCTACAAGCAATAGGACTGTGAGATAAATACTGTGTGCTGCTGCACTTAATGTGCAAATCTGCTGATTAAATCATCAATTTGCCAGTATATTTGTAGGATCTTACTCATTAAACACACTGATGTTATGAGTGAATCATTTTTGAGATCAGGATTGCTAGTGTTATATTAAAGCCTGAACTGTGTCCCAGTGCACAGCATGTGTGGACAGAGCTCATAACACCATCATATATCATTACTCAACTTTATGACTGGATTGAAGGAGTGATCTAATAAACATGACTTACTGCTGTGCATTCACACCCTGCCTGTTCACCTTCAAACACACACTTAAGCTCAGTGCTACAAGATGGACGGCATGTTTGTTCTTCAAGAAGTGAGAACCCATGCGCTGACTTGCATTACATATGTGTGCCTTCTATTTGTATTTACTTTGTGTGTATGTGTGTGTGTTTAGATCTCTGTCACAGGTGGAGTCTTACCCCCAGTAAGCACTCTGACCAACATTAACAGATTGTCCCAGTCCTCCCACCATCACCAGCAGGCCCAGAGTCTCATCATGACGCTTGCTGCACAGAGTCAGTTGCCACTTCATAACATATGTATTTCTTTGTTAAACTTTAAAATGCAATATATTTTCAAATGATCATTTATTTTCGTTACTAATGCTGTCTTACACATCGGTACACAACAATAACAATAGAAATAATGAAACTACACCTGTCCTGGATGGGATGCCAGTTCATTGCAGGGACAGCTGGGTCACTGTTGTAGTTGAGATGATTGTCTGAATGGCCACTCTGCAGCCAATTGTGCCTACATGACAAGGGGTCAGTCATCTAGTATTGCAACTGTAACCTTATCCTAAACTGACAATGAAATTGATAAGTGGAGGCAAAAGTGGGATTTTGTGAGTCTTAAAAGCAATATTATTAATTCATCCATTTTAATATTCATCATACTTCGTGCTGGTTGATGTGTACCAGAAGGTTACTACACATATCCTACGTTACATACTTCTGTTCATTTTTTCATATATCAATTTTTATTGTGTGGTTTTGAACATTTTATAATAATGTACAGTATATAGGGGGGTTCAAAAAAAGAAATTACTTATACTTTGCATTTAGCTTTTAACATTTTTTCATATTTTTTTTCATTAATAACCATATACAGTCGATTCTCGTTAATAGGACCACCGGTTAATGGGACCAGCCGGTTATTTGGACCAAATCCTAAAGTACCAAAACAAATCCTATTATATACGTGTTATGTTATTCGCTTATTTGGACCACAATTTCACTTAATCGGACCAAAGAACGTGTACAGTATGTAATATCCGTAAAGAAACTCTTTGTCTCTGGCATCACTACCCGAAA
>JAVSBV010058187.1:0-10674 GCA_033117975.1 Parotocinclus spilosoma
CACACACACACACACACACACACACACACACACACACACACACACACACACACACACACACACACACACACCCCCACACCCACACCCACACCCACACACAAATAACACCTTGTCAAAAAAAGGAGCATAAAGTCAAAGACAACAAGAGTTACTTACACAAAAAGTATCTAAACACATAAACCAAGTCTGTTGTCCAAGCAAGCAAGCACTCAAATTCTGAAGCTGAACTTTGGTTTTTTAAACATCCAACTTTTAAATGAATGATTTAGAAATGTTTACGATAACCACCAGGAGGAGATCACACACGTATAAATTTCGGGCTGGACATGGCTTTAGTGAACTTTTCTGCTAGACCTGGCAGCTCTGCCACTGTGCTTTGATATTAATGTACATAAATTATTTAGCTCTTGGGTTGCCAATATCCCCAAGTTTACCACAAAATAACCCCAAAACATATGGTGGTTACAAGAAGGGTTAAGTTTTTTTTTTTTTTTTTTAGGCCAAATCGGTTGAGTAAATCTGCCAAGACCAGCTCATTAAATGCATCACAGTAATAGCAATAAATATCAGAAATTTAGTAGACTAATAATCAAGACAACAAAAACCCTCATGTCCATAAACACATGTTTGTAAATCTGAACATGCTCACAGCTCCCTTAAAAAGAGGCTTAATTTCCTAAATGGAAAACACACAAATGGAAGCGGATAAAAGGGTTTCGCTCCATAAAAACAATTACATGCTTTCCTGAAATGTGGTTTATCCATACTCTAGCCTTTTCTTAATACAAGATTTTCCCAGTTATATAAAGGCGGGCATCAGCACTCTTAATTAATGGAAATAAACTGATGCCAAGTCTTTCGACGCATTTCCAGTTTCAATAAAATAAATAAATAACACATTGCTGTGGTTTGTGTTTTCTAACAGAGTTGCAACAAAAGTTGCTTTTAAACTTTACATCTAACATTTATTGTGTCTCGTTTTCCTTTTCAGCCTGTCTGACTGCTGGAATTAAAATGGAATGACAATCAAGCAATGTAATGTAGCACAGTTGCACGGTAAGTATAACAAGTAAATATACATTGCTAATCTTCTAAACCATTTTAATTAAGAGTAAAGTAAATTCTACATACTTTCTACATAAAGATGTGAAAGTCTTAGGTCATAATATGGGTTTATCAACAGTATAATAACAATATAATTTTGTTGGCATTTTGATTATATCACTTTATTAGAATACAACCAGAATATAGGATGCAGCATGTATGCAGCATTAAAATACTTAAAAAACAGCTTCTATAGTCTACAACTGCAAGTATTTATTGTGACCTCCCCTTGCACTTAGCAACATGAAAGCATTATCGGGATGCCGAGTTGACCCTTCTACAGTCTGAAGAAGCTCGATCAGGAATGGTCTTTGGAAAGGATAGCAGGCAATAAAGCACTTTTTCAGAGTGGGAACAGGGTGAATAGGTAAAAAATATTATAAAGTTTACAAAGAATGAAGATCAGTGTAAAAAAGTATTATTGAGTGATGAATTGTAGACAATATATTATATGTAGTCATTGTGCCACTGCTAAAACAACAAATCTAAGACTAACCTAAGACTTTTTCACAGAACTGTCTAAGTGGTTGATTCTGGTTCCAAATCATTTGCTATAGTGGATTTGAATTACAAGAACGTAAGCAGATTGACTATAATGCAATTCATTGTGTTTTGTAGGCCCCAGTTAAAACAAGTCTAATCAAAACCCTTGATGTCTTTGGACTTGAAACCAGTGACATTTATATGACTAATGCTAGACAACATGCTATTTATAATATACTGCTCACAAAATTAGGGATATATTGTACTGGGAATCCCTAAACATTGTGAGCAATGTAATACAATTACATACAGTGAATACAGAAAGTATTTAGACCCCTTTAAATTTATCACACTGTTTCATTGCAGCCATTTGCTAAAATCAAATAAATTAATTTTATTTCTCATTAATGTACACTCAGCATCCCATCTTGACAGAAAAAAACATATGTAGAATGTTTTTGTAAATTTATTAAAAAAGAAAATCTGAAATATTGCATGGTCATAAGTATTTAGACCCTTTACTGTGACACTTACCGTACTTACTGCATTTACAGTACTTACACTTGAGTTGATATTTAACTCAAAAGCTGTCCATTTCTTTTAATCCTTCTTAAGATGGTTCTACTCCTTCATTAGAGTCCAGCTGTGTTTAATTGAACTGATTGGACGCGATTAGGAAAGACACACACCTGTCTATATAAAACCTCACAGCTCACAGTGCATGTCAATGCAAATGAGAATCATGAGGTCGAAAGAACTGCCTAAGGAGCTCAGAGACAGAATTGTGGCAAGGCACCGATCTGCAGCACTCAAGGTTCCTAAGAGCACAGTGGCCTCCATAATTCTTAAATGGAAGAAGTTTGGGACGACCAGAACTCTTACAAACCTGGCCGACCAGCCAAACTAAGCAATCATGGGAAAAGAGTCTTGGTGAGAGAGGTACAGAAGAACCCAAAGATCACTGTGGCTGAGCTCCAGAGATGCAGTAGGGACATGGGAGAATCTTCCACAAAGTCAACTATTACTGCAGCTCTCCACCAGTCTGGGATTTATGGCTTGATGGAGCTGAAAGCCCACATAGAGTTTGCCAAATTACACATGAAAGACCCCCAGACTATGAAAAATAAGATTCTCTTGTCTGATCAGATAAAGGAAATATGTATATGGCCTAGTACAGACATATCCTGGAAGAAAACCTCTTCCAGAGTGCTCAGGACCTCAGACTGGGCAGAAGGTTCCTTCCAAGGCACCTTCTAACAAGACAATGACCCTAAACGCAGCTAAAATAACAAAGGAGTGGCTTCGGAACAACTATGACCATTCTTGACTGGCCCAGTCCCAATTAAGTATCTCTGGAGATACCCGAAAATTGCCTTCTACTAATGTTCACCATCCAACCTGACGGAACTGGAGAGGATCTGCAAGGAAGAGTGGCAGAGAATCCCCAAATCAAGGTGTGAAAAACGTGTTGCATTATTCCCAAGAAGACTCATGGCTGTACTAGCTCAAAAGGGTGCTTTTATACTGAGCAAAGGGTCTGAATACTTATGACTATGTAATATTTAAGTTTTTCTTTTTTAATAAATTTTCAAAAATTTCTACATGTCTGTTTTTTTGTCTGAGTGTACATTAATGAGAAATAAAATTAACTTTTTTGATTTTAGCAAATGGCTGCAATGAAACAGAGTGATAAATGCAAAGGTGTCTGAATACTTTCCGTACCCACTGTATGCAATACAATTTTGCACCAAAACTGGACCAAACTGCTCTACCATGCACCCACTACGTACAACTCCAACATGCAAATGTTTGTTTCTCTTTAGATATTGTCCTATTTTCCGGTCTTTCCGCTGTCATACTGCATGTATATGTTAACATTTAAAAACTATAGTCCCAAACATATAAACTGAACTGTGATTAACTTCCATAGTGAAGTAGAACTTCATAAATGAATGTGTTACACATAATCGTAATTTTATTTTACAACTCCAAAATGTGTTCCCACAATTACCATATTATAAATTATAAAGTTGTACAAATATACAGTGTTTTTAACCCAGAATTACATAAAGATTTTGGCCATAATCAAAACTGAGCGAACATAGCGAAACTTTTACTTGTACAGTGGTTATATAAATCATTTAAGATTTTTGCACTCCTGAGAATTTCTGTCTGGTTATATGTTTTTCCTGTTAATCAACAAAAGTAATATTGCACGGTTTTCTTGTAGAAATCTCTGATCTACATAGCTTAATCTGCAGTAAGCAGAGTCTGACAAGCTAGACTTCAGGGCTGTTAAGAAGCAAAATATGTCCAGGTCTTGTCACCATGTGCACATACTACAAGCCAAAATCTGTCCTCATCCATCTGCAGTGCATGAAGAACGTGTTCTGGACCACTACCTCCCCCCTTTCTGACTAATAAAGTTAATGGACCGGCCTTCGGCTGTGCAAAACTAACCAAGCATCATGCAGAGGCAGAGATGCTGTTCAGATTCTAGTCATCACACATATACAGGCATCTGCAGGTGTCAGACAGACATCTGCTAGTCAGCACTGTGGCCTGTGGTGCTGACTCATAATGACTGGTGAAGCAACAGGTAGCATTTAATGAACTTACAGACAGTAGTTTGTAAAGGTATATAGATATATCTGCAGATGCACACAATTTATTACAAACTACTTCAGATTTAGTTTTGCTGATAAATTGCCATCATAAAACACCAGAACAAGCTAAAGGACACCTATACAGTGGTACCTCGGATCTTGCTGATTAAGTCGTTCCAGAAAGTTTGTTGAGTACCAAAACTGATAAATAACATAAAATAACATAACATTTTTCCCATAAAAAATAATGTACATTTTATGATAATAATGCAATATATTATTTATTATAAATAATGTACATTTTTATGTAAATAAATTCTTCTGTTCCAGACCCCCAGAGGATCCACATTGTGTAAGTTATTACGTGCGATAATGGAGTTGTACTGTACAGGTGCTTTCTGATTTACGAAGGTTTTATATTATGACTAATAACTCAATTTAACTTCAAGTTAAAAGTATCATGAATCAATTATTTAATATAGTCTATAATCTATAACACATCAACACTTACATTAACACTTAAATTAACGTTAAATCACCAATGCAACACTGTTTTTAAACCTTGCATCATTTCGTGAGTAATGTATCAAAATAAAAAAGTAGAAGCAAAACACTTACTCTATTGGCAAACTCCGGTCGCTAGCATAGCTAACTGCAGCCTGTGTTCAGAAGGTTTGTTTTTATAAGTAACCTTTTAAGGCCCAATGGGACCTTATTTTAGCTTAGAATACAGTACTGTAGATGTAAAAATAAAGAATAAATTATAAACACAGTGGGATCATCACTAAGCAAAGGCTACTTTGAATCTGATACACTGAGTACTGAATCACAAATTGAGTTTCAGCTGAAACAAGTCACACAGCTCAACGTATACAATAGAGTACTGTGAAAAACAACAAAAGTCGAGACAACTATTTCTATTCATATAGCAAGAACCGACTTTGGTTAGTTCCAAGGTATTTTGTGGTGTTCTAGATATTTCAAGGTGCATTTCCAAATACGTTTGATTTAGCCTTCAAATAAATATGTACACTAATCAGTAATATTACCATTCCACTCCACAAGAGGTCTCCTGTGGTATCTGGCACCAAGACCTTAGCAGAAAGTCCTTTAAGTTCTGCAAGTTGTGATTTAGGCCTTAGAGTTCAGACTGAGATCTGGGGAATATGAGGGCCAAGTCAACACCTTTAATAAGTTATCATGTTCCTTAAACCATTTCTGAACATTTTTGCAGTACTATCCTGAGCACTGAGACCACTGCAATCAGGAAATAGCATTGCCATGAAGGAGTATACATGGTCTGCAAAAATCTTAAGGTAGATATTCGTCAAAGTAATGCCAGGTATTTCAAGACTCAAGGCTTCCCAGTAAAACATTGCCCAGAGAATCACCCTGTCACTGCTAATCATTTCTATATTAGTGGTATAATAATGGGATTTCTGATCAGAGTATTTGGCTGATAATGCATTTGTTTAGTAACTTATTACGCTTGTGGGGTGACATGGTGGTGCACAACACTGTCACAACACAGCTCCAAACACCTGGGTTCAAGCCCCAACCTGGCCACCTTGTGATGGTCCTATCCTTTTCCACCTTGTCTGTGTGGGTACTCCACTTTTCTCCCACATTCCAAAAGCATGCATTAGGTCAACTAGCATTTTAAACGTGCAGCAGGTGTGTGTGCATGCACCCTGCGCTTAAAAGAATGTCTGATACTTAAAGTAAAAAAAAAAAAAAAAAAAAAATGTCTTTTTTATATTACTCCTTGATATTTCTGCAAGTAGGTGTTGCAAGGCTCTCATTACTCGCATTCTGAGTAATCTCCATGTTGAAGTTAGCACTGTCAGTAGTGGCCTTTTGGTACCCACTTTTGTTTACTCCAATCAGCTTTGTGTTACTTTAAGTAATAAGTGTGTCTTATTTCGAAAATACTGATTACCCGCACAACAGTAAACATATACTGCTCACAAAAATTAGAACATATTTCAAATTGAAATATCCCCTTATAAAATATTCCCTACTTTTTGAGCAGTGTATATTGATGGTTAAATCAATATCAAGTAATCACTTTTCCCATGCAAAAATACAATATATATCTCAGTACAGTTATTAAGATAGTGGGAATTCTACTGTATACATGGATTTCTACACCACCTAAGGCATATCAAGTTCATTTATTGGAATAACACTGGCAATAATGTATAAATAAATAAAACTGACAGATGTTATTACATATCAGCATGGTCATTTTTGCAAGTCATTTCTGTTTTATTAAGTGTGCTATTAATGGTCTAAGGACGTGCCAAAAACCACAAAGGTATTCCTGGCTCTGTGGTTGTGTAAGAAACCCTGAGGACTGCTGAGAAGTCAATCCTGATCTGTGAACCAGTCATGATTATGACTGTTAATAGGTTACATGAGATGGGAAACCAGTGAGCAGAAATACTTCAGAAATTAGCTTCAAATACCGTTCACTACTGGGACCTCAAAGTTATTGCTCATTGCATTTACAAAAATCACAAATTCTGCACTTCCACAAATATTGTCTTTTTTCTTCTTGTGCCAAGCTCAGCAGAGAGAACACTGTAATGTTTCAGTGTTGTAGCAGATTAAAAGGTAACAGCATAGTAATGCCCAATGTCACATTCACACGTGTTAATAAACAAACCTATGTTCTCTGCAAAAGTAAATTCAGCTACCTCAAAAAGAAAAGCAATTCAAATATGTGGTATTAGGCTTCTTTTCAGCATTTCTGTTTCAGGTGACACATGGTACAATGTTGAAGTGAATAAAAATGTACTAAGTGAACACTAAAAAGGGAAACAAAAATCATAAAGCTGTCACAGTTATTTGTAGTATTTTAACTATAATGTCTTTATTTAAAGGACATTCTGTTTTCATGCTCAGAAAACTAGATTTGCATGCTGCACCAAGCATGATGATCCTTCCCATTAACTGGATCACCTCATGTTAGATTAGACACTGGTTTTACTCAAGATGCCATTCCTGATGCAACGCTTACCCGTGCTCACAACCAGCATTACAAGTACATGGTCAAGTGACTGGGGTTTTCCCTTAAATGGACCACGTTACAAGCCTCCACTCCTGATCAAACCCAGGGTGTGTGACACTGCCGTTTCCAGTGCTGGCTCCACCCACTGAGCCACCAAAGCTGAATGAAATCTAATTCTAATGAAAGTTAAGGTAAGTATGGAAACGAATGGTATTGCACAGTATCAACAGCCAATTCTGAATATAATTTTAGTGGTAAGTAAAAACAAAATAAATCCACTACAAGTTTAGCTAACTACAGATGGTTCAAAGATCTGTGTTTGTTTGGATTATTTAACTTCGCTATCAGCATCTGTGACCATTTCAGCGAAACACAAGGTTAAATTCAAAACGCAAGGTTACGTCAAGAATTCGCTGAAATGGTCACAGATGCTGATAGCGAAGTTCAGTAATCCAAACAAACACACAGTTCTTTGAACTGGAAGAGAACACAGCATGAGCAAGGTTAGCACGAATTATTAGCAGTACAGGTGTCAGTACATTCAAGAAAACTGACAGTACATCCATGCAAGACAGTAGGCAGACTTCAAAAGTTGAATGCAATAGGCAGCAAAAACTACACGTTGTGAAATCAACAGTCAATTTACCTGATATCAAAATTTCAAGACACACTCTGGACAATTTATTCTTTCATTTAGGTGTTTCAGGAATTTGTTTTTCTTTTCTCTAGTGGTCTCTAGTTATTTGTGATTCTCTCAAGAAATCTCACAAATTCTTCACGCTTTGCTTTAATAAAAAAAAAATTCCAGTGCCCCATGTTCTGTTCATTGATCTCTACTTTTTAATGCTTTCCACACTCTTTGAACTGTTCTCTGTGGTTAGCAAAACTGGTAATGGATTTATTTTAACATGTAGCCACAACAGCCACAGTAACTAGTGAAAATACGATTTCACACTTTACTACTAATATCAAATATAGTTTGTGAAACATCCTGATTGAAAAATGTGTACAACACATAATGCTTAAGCAAATGCCGCTGAAATTTGAAACTGAAATTTAGACAGTTAGAGTTTGAAGATTTTTTAAGATGTAAATTCCATTAGGACAAAACGGATCTAACAACTACAGTATCTCAAAATGGCACTTATGTTTTCAGACACTTAAAACACTGCTCATAATAATTAGGGGACATATAGCAACATTAAAAACAGTACAGTCAGTACACTGGTAGGATGGGTTCATGTTGTCTTGTGCGAGAGATGTGCTTATATTACTGGGATGCTCATCATGCCAGTTGGCTTGACATAGACTTGTATTGCTGTTAACAAACTGTCATATTAGTTTATATAGTCAAATGTATCTTCATACATCTTCTGTTCTTGATGTCATCTACCAATCTTTTCCTTTATCAGTGCTTCTTGGCATACGTTCGAGTCAAGAAACCAAAATAACTTCACTGTTTTACACAAGCCTGAACATACAGGACTGTGCAAAAGTCTTAGGCCATCATTATAATACCATAGTTTCAGCAATGGATAATGACCATTTATAACATGTTTTGTTAAAGAGTCTAATTATATATAAATAATTAGATTAACATGATATGCACATATATAAATTCTATACATTTAAATTGTATTTTCTTACCACTCAAGTCAATGGCAATTTAAAGAAATCAATTAGCCTAATGCATGTCTTTGGACTGAGAGAGCAACCGTAGAACCACATGGGGGTACAGGGTGATGGGACATGCAGACTCATGTGGCGGTGCTACCTGCTTCAAAAGAGCTACCAAAAGTCTTTTTTGCCTGTATTGTATCTGTTTAGCAGAAATCGTTCCCACCTTAAACTACTGAGTATTTTTACAGTGTCTTTCTATAGCCCAGAACTACTGCTGTGAGTATCCCATTCGTTATTTACTTATTATAAAGTGTAACCTGTGAGTAATATGTGTTACTATTTAATTTAATTAAATGTAGAACTGGATTGAGCTTTTATAATAAAGCTATTCATACATAGACAGGATACACATTTTTCCCAGCAATTTCTTGGTGGCTGTCAGTAAAATGTGACAAACTCGTTTACAAAGCTGGTTAAAAATATCGTGGTGCAGATTTGATCCCATTTGGGACCCACACACACACACACATCAGTTATTTGTCTATGTTCAGAATGATGACACAGTCTTAATTCACACAGCAGCTGCAGCAACAGATGTGGCAAAGCAGTGCAGCTGAAAACTGAAAGGAACAGCAAGAAATAGGGAAGAATGCACTAACCTTGGTGCCAAACTGAGATGAAGTGACAGGATTCCATTTGTAAAGGTAAATAAGCAAGCACAGAGGAATAAAAGAGAAAAACATGGAAGAGAACACAGCATGAGCAAGGTTAGCACGAATTATTAGCAGTACAGGTGTCAGTACATTCAAGAAAACTGACAGTACATCCATGCAAGACAGTAGGCAGACTTCAAAAGTTGACTGCAATAAGCAGCAAAAACTACACGTTGTGAAATCAACAGTCAATTTACATGGTATTAAAATTTCAAGACACACTCTGCACAATTTATTCTTTCATTTAGGTGTTTCAGGCATTTGTTTTTCTTTTCTCTAGTGGTCCCTAGTTATTTGTGATTCTCTCAAGAAATCTCACAAATTCTTCACGCTTTGCTTTAATTTAAAAAAATTCCAGTGCCCCATGTTCTGCTCATTGATCTCTACTTTTTAATGCTTCCCTCACTCACCTACCAATTCTCAGTTTCATCTTTATTACAGAAGTATGGTGATAAAGAGGTTGTCACAAGATGCATTTAATGGAGAATATAGTTATATGAATTTTCAAACCATACCTCCCATTTAAGGGATAATTACCAATGGTTCCATGTAGGCCTACTATACAGCACTTCCAAATTGCTAAAATGTTTCATCCAAACTTGTGTGACAAAGCCAATGCTTAGTTTCTACATTTGGAAATAGATCAATGTGCTAGATGCAACAGACAGTATTGATTTTGATATCTTAGACACACACTGTAGGATTTCTTCATGTGACCGGAGCAAGTTATAAACATATTAATCAAACACACACTGGGGCCAATTTAGATAATCTGTTAACCTAACACATGTCTTTGAAATATAGGAGCACAGCAGAGTACACGGAGTAAGCCCACATGGACACTGGGGCGACATACAAACTCCACTTTGGTTTGATTCTGACCTCGGGCTCCACCTAAGATCTCTGGAGCTGCGGACAAATCTCTGAACAAATAAATAAACAAATAAATGGTCTGACCTGAAATTACTCACTATAGTCTTTATATTGATTTCCCATGCACATCGATTGATCAATCAATACTACTGTTGATTTAATAAACTGTATAACTCATCATGTGAGATTATATATATACACACACACACACACACACACACACACACACACACACACACACACACACACACACACACACACA
>JAVSBV010058198.1:0-10674 GCA_033117975.1 Parotocinclus spilosoma
ACGAATGATGGAGGCCACTGTGCTCATTGGGACCTTCAAAGCAGCAGAAATTTTTCTGTATCCTTCCCCAGATTTGTACCTCGAGACAATTTTGTCTCGGAGGTCTACAGACAATTCCTTTGACTTCATGCTTGGTGATGTCCAATCAACGTGTGCGTGTGTGTGTGTGTAAAATCTCTTTAGCCATAAAATATTATATGACGTATTAAAAACATGATTGTGGACGTATTATTGCTTTCACTGTCAAATTAACTGCTAATCTTAAGGAATCATGGATTTTATTTTTATCTTTGATTCTTTCCCTTTATAAATAAATGACTATATAATCTTTCTCTCTTGGTTAATTCTCTTCTTCTTTATCTACAATACTTTAGGACTTGTGTGACATCTGATGATGTCTGGTGATGCAGATCTATAGAAAATTGTAACAGGTTCATGAACTTTCAAGCACTACTTTATTTCCTTCAGGCCAGTTCCACCCAAAACCTCTCATTTCTTTGATCTTTAACTGTGGATAGTCCACTCAGTAAAGGCATGACCTCGTTTTCATGCCATTTCGTTCTGCAGTGCAGTTCAGGGGGCTGCAGTCTGGACCGGCAGAGCTCCAATCACTGGAGGTAAATAGTCGGCGTATTGAGCAGTGCTCGCCGTGACATACCTCGTATTATCGTATTTCCCCCACTCTACGTCTTGCCTTTCAGTCTGTACTCTGCTCAAGGTGTCAGCCTATAATTAAGTGCCCCCTCTGCCGTGTCGGCCTGAGCTGGCTAATGAGGGTGAGGGACTGCATGATTGCTGCTACATGAATCAGCAGCACGCTCTGCAAATCCAGCTCCCGTCACATGCCGAGGAGCCAGTTAGGGAGTGATTCGCCCTTTCCCGAGAAAATAGCAGGGATATGAGCCTAGATAAACGAAGCAGCTTCGTTCGGCTCTCCCAGGCCCACGGTCGGGCGTACAGGCCCAATTGTACACGTGTCCTCAGCTGCCATCTGATATGCTCGAGTTGTAAAGTTAAAGCCTTCATTATCTCGGCGGGCAGCAGAAGATGTCACCTTCGCTGCCTCTCACACGCACGCCTCAAACTGCCGAATTAATGGTCAAGGTCAGTCCCGTGCCCCCATGCACATGTGGGTTGTAGTCAGGATTGAAGGTAATCTGTCAACTGCACTGGACACACACACACACACACACATTACTCATCTCCCTCTAAAGAAGAAAAAGTTGGGATGGTAGGAAAATGCAATGAAAAATTTCTCTTGCATGTTACTTTGAGTTTTATTTCTTTGTTGTCAGGGGAGATTTTTATTTGTTAGTAATCATCCTGCATTTCAGGCCTGCTATGCTTTCCAAAAAAACCCCAAGTTGTGACGGTATAGCATTTACCACTTTGCAGTGTTGGCATTTGAATTCACCAAAAAGCACAGCGGAAACAATTTTCTCTTTTGCTTTCTGCTTCTTGTAAACACGTCTTAAGATGTGTAAGGGTACGTGGTCATCGCTGTTCATTTTTCATTTCTAAATTCTAGTAGGGACAGGTAACGGGCCAGTGCAGTACCTGTACCTCTTCTGTTTAATTTTTTTTATAGCCATGCCTTTGTAATGTGTGCAGCATGTGGTTTTGCATTGCTTTATTAAAAATGCATGGACATTTCTGGAAAAGTTGTCGTCTTGAAGGCAGTTTGTTGCTCTCAAATCTTAACGTCAGTTTCTGCATTAATGCTGCATCACAAAAGTGTAAGTGACTTTTACCAAGGGCCCTGTTTTGACCCCATACCATGACAAAGCCTGGTTCTTGGACTTGTTTCTCATAAGTTTGGATGGTCCTTGTTCCATCTTTGGTCCGGAGAACATGGCATCTATTTCTTCCAAAAAGCTTTTAATGCTGATTGGTCTGAGCATCCAAGATGCCTTCAAGCCCAGGGATGTGGGCGGAGCTTCTGGACCTGGTTAACATGAGGCTTGTTTTTTGTACAGTAAAGTTTTAAGTGGTATTTGTGAATGTAACTGTATTATATAGCTTGATAAAGTAATCCCTTACCCATGTGCTTCTATCAGCTCTATATAGTTCAAATTCATTATTAGTCCAAAATTGCCCCAATTAAATAAAAAGGTGTTATATGCCAGAAATGCAGGAATGAATGTTTATTAACAAATATAATTAAGTAAATGTGAACTATTTGGGGCTTAAACTGTCTGAAATAGGATGAAAGTAAATGTAAAAACACCGATTGAAATACTGACCCACTATATATACGGAAAATTCAGCCGGTTCCCTCGGCTAATGGCAACTTCTGTCCAGAACGGCAAAGCTTAATTAGTGTGTTGCCATAATTGGGGATAATTAAATTGATTAAAAACAACAAATTCTTCTTCCCAGGTTTCTGATGACGGCCATCGCCATGAGGAACCTAGCGTTTGGTTTGCCCCCTCTGGAGCAGCTCAGGAGAGAGGTGGACTACGCCAACCTGAAGGCGCCTGTCTTGGACCCCGACCAAACCGAACAGCTGAAAGACGAGGCAGGCCACGGGGAGCTGTGACATTATTTACTGGAGGTCAAACCGTTTAGAACATTTCAGATGGATCCGTAAAACAAAGTTGCTGTATTAGGCCGTGGTCAGGATTTAATCGGTGCCAGGTTGTTACTGAATATGAAAACACTAAGGCTATGCGAATGTTCAAATGATTTATGATTATTTGAATCCCTGAAGTTGTCATGCTGCTGTATCGCTTCTGTACCGATAAGCTGCTTTGTTTACAGAAGAAACGTCCTTTCAGAAGGTAAGGGCGATGGCAGAACGGTGTGTACGAGCGCTGAATCAATTTTATTGTGTGTGGTCATTTTGTAATTAAAAGCAATTAAGCTGAAGATGCACTTTTTGGATGTTCTGTCTCCTTATATTAAAAAAATATATTTATAAAGTCACTGCAGCCAGTAAGCACCGAAAACAGCGTGTGATTGATAAATGACGTTTGTTTTTGGAAGCCAAAAATGAATCGATAGACAAAATCAGGAGTATGTACACTGCTCTCAAAAATTAAGCGATGTTTTTTTGGGGATTTCATTTTAAAGTATTCCCCTAATTTTTGTAAGCAGTATAGTTCTAGAATAGAGAGGATATACAGGTGAAAAAGGCAAACTACTTACAATAGGACAGGTACATATGCTTACAAACACCATTTACAGCTTGGTACCAATAAGTAGAGGAAACTCGCCCACACAAAATACAAAAAAGGTCTCTAAACACATCAACCGAGTTAGAACAGTCTTGCCAACAAGCAAGGCAAAGAGTTTCTCCTGTTTAAACCAAAGTGCCGCCACAGCTCGTGGATCGTTTACCTTTGTTTATTTGTGCTGCTATGTTTATACCAAAAACACTCCCCGTGTATTCCCTCCATCATACATCTGGAGTGGAACCTTGAAGTTCTTCTTCCTTTGGGTTTCATGGTGTTTGTTACGGCTTTGAGACTTTAAATAAATCACTTCCTGTCCAGTCGGTGTCGATAAAGTGCCCAATTTGAGGGCAAAAGAAATTTAAAATGGAACCGTTCGATGTCCGAGTTGCTGTAAAGAGGAACTTTAAAAATTGGTTCACGTTCACTCCCTGAGTCTCTGGTTCCAAAAACAAAAGCATCAGGTCCATCGCACCATCCTCTTTGTCCCAGTGTTATGGCTTTAACTAACACAGGGTCGTAACGGTGCATTAGTTTTTATTTTTAGTATTTTCTGTAATTATTGTGAATTTCCAGGCAGCACCGCCACCTCACAACAAAAAGGTCCCAGGTACAATCCCAGCGGAGTAGCCTCTGTCCTTTCTGTGTGGAGTCTGCATATCCTCCCTGTGGGTTTACTCTGGGTACTCCGATTTCCTCCCACAGTCCAAAGACATGTGTGTTAGGTTGTTCAGTCGCTCTAAATTGGCACCGATTCATGGGCGTCATGGCCTGCCCGCCAAACCAGCGAGGTGGTGTTAACACCCCTGCAGTGGTGTGACCAGCGACGTCTACAAGTCGTCTGACAGACCTGGCAAGGTGATCAAGGTGATTGTGGTCTATTGTGTTTTATTTTATTTCCGTATCATTCACACAGTTTTCTTTCGATTTAAGAACAGCCTCTATACATTACAGCAGCATAAACAGACTACAGTTATGTTTGGTCGATGCCCATTTTGGTCAACGCCACCCTGTTTCTGAAAGTGTGATTTTATAAAGACACAGAATTTCAGCATTCAGCAATTATTGCTTTATTTTACTTTATTTGAATTATACTTTAGTGTATTCAAGATTAGTTACTCAATCTGGATAAAGTGCTTTACACAGAGTTCAGGAACCCTGGGCTTCTGAGCATCATCACACACAGTAAATACAATACACATGCACACAATTACACACTGCACACACAAGCAATCCGGAGTTCAAACCGGCGACAAAGTAAAATCTGTCGAGTTGTTCGATATTCCTTCTGAAATAAACCTACAGTGTAATCAAGGCAGCTTTAAAAAGTCTGTAGAAACTGTTAGGTCACATTTTCAGAGCTCTGAATGAACGACTGTTAACCCATGCCACTTTATTCCTCTTTCTAAATAAAAAAAACCCAAAACAATACAAGCTCGACCCTCTGCCGTAGAACGACGGGTGGAAGATATGATAACAATAATCTAATACCACGATCAGCTCTTTTACCCTGCAGTGTCTTTTTCCTAAACTTTTGGCATTGGTGATGCCAGTATATTAGAAGGCAGTAATGATGAGATGAGCTGCTTCGGTTTGTCATACTGGCCATACTGGTGTTGCAGTGGGACGTGTTCACGGCGTCAGAACCTTAATTAAATAATCACTCGTTTAAAGGACTATTTACGCACAACCTCAAGTGACCTTAAGTTTCTTCTCTTCACATTTTACAGGGATGTCTGTTCTTATAAGAAAATAGAGTTCTGTTCTGGATTTTCCATAAGGTCACGGCAGATATGGGAAGTTATCAATATTTGAAAGCCGAACTTACCAAGCATTAATGTAAGATAACATTATCTGTTGATATTTGTCTGCGCTCCTCTAATGGTTACAAACTCGAGCCTGAGAGCACGGCTCCACTTAGCTCTGTTCACAGTTTTAAATATGCACTTTTGAAAAGAAAATCAAACCTAAAAAATAAAAAAGACAGAAATCTCAAGCTGGGATTCGTTTACATGTTTTATAAAGGTATGATTCATTTCATTTCCGTTTCATCTCTGTAATGGCACAGATTTTTTTTTTTTTTTTTAGCAAAGCTGAGACTCGTGGACATGTAAAGTAATGTGCAAAAGTCTTAGGCCACCATTAGATTAATGCATTTACATGCTCATATTAAGCAACGGCAGAAGTAAAGCAGAATTGGTCCGTGATCCGATCAGATACTGGGAAACCGGCAGGTTTACAAAACCCAAACTTCTACTTTGCAACCCAGCTAACAATCTTAAAATATATTTGTTTAATATTAGATAATAGAGTTCTTCATTTTGATCATTCAAGTTACGTTTCAGAGCAAATTTGGCAACCATAATTTTTCCCTTCACTACAAAGCTGATTGAACTCAGGTCACTGCTATGAGAAATTCGATTAATAAAATAAAACTATTTTTTCCCAATCAGATTTCTATAAAGGTGTGTGCTGTTTCCATGCCCACATGAATAATCAAACTGGAGAAATCTGACTATGAATATATAAAGAGTGCATGTAAACACGTTGTTTTAGCAATCTTATAATGACCCCCTTAAATGAATTATCTGTCTCTGTATTAGAACACAACCAGAAAGATAGAAAATTTCTATGTAGCATATTAATAATGCAAAAAATAATCTAAAAACAGCTTGTTTAGGGTACAGGGGTAAGTATTTGGTGTGATCTGGCCCTACATTGAGTCTTTTTTTGGAAGGCTAGCAGCCAAGACAGCAAAATTTGGAATAGTTTACACTAGTGGACACAGTAGTTAAATACTGACTTCTGCTGGCAGTTTTCTGTTTCTGTTTTTACGACCTGGCCCGCAACCCTGTGTGGATTAAGCAGGAGGTAATGGATGGACAGACTGACAGTGATTACACTGTTACTAAAACAATAGTACATTAAATCAAATGATGGCCTAATACTTTTGCACAGTACTCTGTATAAATCTGAGAACTTGCATCTGAGAGTGGACACTGACTCCCTAATTCCATGACTCCTGAACACGCATGCTTTCGCCGATTGTAGCAGCTGCAACTCTTATTCTCACAGAGTTTAATTTGAACGAACAAATTCCCTTTATATAATAACAAGCACAATGATCGGTCACATTAAAGTTCAAAGTAATAAAGTTCGTAACACCAAAGGCGCGTCAGTCAACGATAAACCAGTGCCTAAAGGCTTAGTGGCCTGTACTTGTGAGTTGGGATTAGTGAAACGGTTGTAACAGAAGTATTAGTGACCTGTGAAGGGAGCACCATGGAATCATCATGTTTTAAACAGACCAGTCTGATAGAGCAGGCCGATAATACGTAAAAAAAAAAAATAAAGCCACAAATACACATTTATAATCCTTCTAAATTCATGGTTTGTTTTTGGTCTCCGTGAAAAATCGTTAGTGTTCGCTAAAAGCTGCTGTCATCTGTAAATACTGCCTAAAACGGAGAACTGCATCAAAGTTTTATCAGTACCTTGCAAAAGTCTTAGGCCACTATTCGTTTTGTCATTTTGGCAAAGCTATAATGACCATATATATTACTCAGGCTCTCTATCTAAGTCCTGAAAGAAGCCTGGTATACGCTCAAGTACAAGTTTATGTTTTTCGGTAGAAGCCTTTTTTTTTTTTTAGTTCTGAAGGATGTGCGTACAGATTTCTTGTATTTTCTGTTTGTATCTTAATAGAGACACAAAGAAATTATTATGTTTGGTCATTATATCGTTGCTTAAACAACAAATCTATGGTGGCCTAAGACTTTTGGACAGCACCGCAGGACAGGAAGACTGTGTGAGCTCGTGTACAGTAGGGGGCGTTGTTGGCTGGGGTGTCTCAGTCAGGTATGATTATTTTAGGATTTCATATTCACCTGATGACAAGGAGATTTTTTTTGCACCACCACAATAACAACAACAAAAAGTTTTGGCACCTGTGATCAAATGATTTTGGCTACAATCTCTGCAGAGAACAAACTTAAATATGATATTTTCTGCTAATTTTAAGTTTAAAGCAAAACTCTATCAGCTGGAACGATGGTCCACGCTCCAGAATACAGTTTTCTTTTCCAAGCCTTCAATTTTAGCAGAAACACAGCACTGTGCAAAAGTCTTAAGCCACCATTAGATTAGTTGTTTTAGCAACCTTATAACGAACATGTATCATTATTATCCCGGTCTCTTCACTATTAGAATACAAAATTTCTTTTTATTTGTACAACATTAACATTTTTTTATCTTAATACAGCCGTTGCTAAAAACAAATCTAATGGTGGCCTCTTTTTCTCTCATTACATTTATTAACCTCAAGTTCTATTAAGCAGTTTAACTTAAATTATTTTGTACATCGTTTATTGCAATTCATTTAAAGACATTTCTTCTTCTTCGTATTATTATTATTATTATTATTATTAATAATGCTTTACTTTTTCTGACATACTGTATTTCCTTATTTTCGTAATGTTCTTTTTGTTTTAGATTTATTCATTGGTATTGTAATATGTTTATATTTAATGAATTACAGTAATAACAATAATAGTAAAAATAATAATATAAATAATTGAATAACAGCTATAAATAATATAAATAAATAACTATTATTATTATTAATACTGCTTTTGTTATTATAATAAAACAAATATTATAACTTTATTAATAATAGGTAGGATTATTATCGCTTTTGCTGTTGCTATTATTATTAATATCTATGCTGTATTTATTTCATATTTCATTCATTTATTTACTATTATTTAAATATGTTTATATTAATGCAATACAGTAATACTAACATAATTATATAGCTATAAATAATAATATAAATAAATTAATAATAATAATAAAGTTAGGATTATTATTGTTATAATTGTAATTGTTTTTGTTGCTGCTATTATTATGTATGCTCTATTTTATTATTTTCTTTGATCTATTTTAGTTAATTTATTCATTATTATTTGAATTTGTTTATATTTATTGTACTACAGTAATAATAATAATAATAATAATAATACTTATAATGAGGCTATAATATTATATAATGTATGTATATATATTAGACTTTTGTACAGTACTGTGTGTCACATTTAAGTTGCTCTTGATGGAGAATTTGTTAAACTATGTTACAGTGGAGATATTTTTCTCTCACCCAGCTCTACTGTCTGCCTTGGAAACTCTTCTTGAAAAGAATTGAATGTAACACCGGCCAGTTTTTACCCCTAAACTGAACAAGACGACTTTATAAAACCACACAGACCATAATCAGTGCTAGAACGTTTGTGAGAAGCTCTGTTAGTGATAATTAAAGTATGACATAATGCACGACTGATAGAATAAAGCGCCTTTTTTGTCCTTGGAGCTGAGGGGCTGTTTTTTTGTAGAGGGTGCAGACATCTACCTGGGGAGAAGGTCCGGGTAAAAGATTCCACGAATTACGCCCTCGATAACCACGTCTGAAATGTTGTCTGAAAAGAACGAGAAACAGTAATTAGCATGAGTGACCGAGCATCAGTCTGGGCTTCATTATACACAGAGACAAAGACAAAGCTTTGAGAAGAATGGCGGCCTTTTTGCTATTCCATAATAACGAAAATGTGTCCGTATTTCCGTTATTTATAATTCTTAGACAAAAGAAGCCGCTGAAATTGGAATTAGGGCAGAACAGTTCTGTCGGCGCATTTCTATTGAACCAGTACATTACGTTTTTCCATTTTGTTGAATGCTTAAATTTCACAAAGTTTCTAAATAAAAATTCAACATGAGAAAGCAACTATAATTTTTTCAGTTTATATAATTCAAGATTTAATAACAAATGGATCTAATGGAACTATGAAGTAGTTGGTATTGTGATTTGAAACGGTATCATGATATGAAATATTGGTAGCTTGATATAAAACGTTGGTATTGTGATATAAAACGTTGGTATTGTGATATGAAATAGTTGGTATTGTGATATGAAACGGTATCATGATATGAAATATTGGTAGCGTGATATAAAACGTTTTTTTCCCCCCATTGAAACCTAAAATAAAAGCAGTGGTGGCAGTACAGTACACTAACCATGTATCCCAGTTAAAGCGGAAATACTTTTACTATTACTCAACTATTACTCCCTTTAGCGCTTCACCTGAGTAAAAGTACAACAGAATTTGCTTTCATAGGTACTTAAGTATCAAAATTAATAGTAACAGGATTTATTATAGCTCTAATGTCCATTATCAGTTTTATAACAACAATCACTCGTCCCTGTCCCCTGATTGGTGTGCTTACTTCCCGTTTCTTTTATTTTTAGGTTACATTATTGCACACATAAACCAAAAGGAAAACCGATTTCATAATCTAATTTTGAGTAAAATGTAAGATATTGACTTGGAATGTAGTGGAGTTCAAGTCACCCGAAATAAAAACTCCTCTATAAAATCCAGATGCACAAACAAAAAACAAAACAAAAAAAACCCGTACAAAAGTTAATTATATTCAATTAGACAATGGGCAACACTTTTACAAAGCTTAGCATGGTTTAAGGTACTGAATAAATAAATCATCTCTACTGCAGACGTCCAAAAGGAAAGGATAAGTTTCAATAGGTTTAAACTGGAAGAAGATAAGCTTTACATAAATATTTCCTTTTTTCACCACTTTGGAACTGAAACTTGAGAATCGAAATATAAAATGCAAAACACATCTCAAACTGGTTTATAAACATAATTATGAGGTCACTGGTATTTAAAAGGATCCACAGGCACCAGATCTCAATTCCAATAGAGCAAATCCGGGATGTAATAGTGCAGTCGACAAATCCCTGGACCGAAATCTCTGAGGAATGCATCCAGCACCTTATTAAATCGATGCCATGAAGAATGAATGCACTAGTAAGGTGTACCTAATAGAGTGGCCAGTGAGGTGAAAGCCAAAGAACAAGCTTTAGAGCCGTATTAGGATTAAATAACTGTGTTCATTCTAAATGAAGGGAAAGGAGGAGTAAGACAGGAACAGGAACGCTCGTCGTATGAATGACTAGTAGATAACATTTCGACGTGATATATTTACCATTAGCAGCAGGAAGCAGATATGGGTCCCGCAGGAAGAGCAGGGCCGGCTGATGAGTCAGTTTACTGCACAAAAATGCACAAAGATACACAAGTGTTACACACAGAGTCCTACTTTCTCTCTCAGTATTCTCCTTATTTTGGTCTGCATTTCCTTCTCTTTTCTTATTTAATAAAATATCATTTTTATTAATATTTCTTTCTTTCTCGCTCAGTATTCCAGTATTGTCTTCATTTCTTTCTCTGTATCATTGTTTTGATTTTCTTTCTTTGTCATTCTTTCTATTTTTCTTTATTTTTTTGTTTACCATTCTTTTCATTTATCTATCCTTTTCTTTCTTTCTCGCTCAGTATTCTCTTTAGTCTGTCTACAAACTGGATTCCAAAAAAGTTGGGACACTAAACAAATTGTGAATAAAAACTGAATGCAATGATGTGGAGGTGCC
>JAVSBV010058209.1:0-10674 GCA_033117975.1 Parotocinclus spilosoma
ACACTATATATATATATATATATATATATATATATATATATATATATATATATGAGAAGGAATGGTAATTTTGCCTTCTGTCTCAAATGTCAGCTTGTGGTTGCTGGGACAACAAATTACCACTAAAGCATAAAATGTCTTGTAGAGTGTTTGTAGTAAAGCCTGCTGACTTACATCTGGTGGAAATTAGAATTTTAAGAAACCACCAATGACATATAGACTCGATGTAAGCGTGTGTGGGTGTGTGTCTGAGAGAGAGAGAGGGGGAGGGTGTTCACTTTGTGTAGTTCATCCAAGGTTAAGCAGTATTCATATAAGAATACTCATCAATATATGAGGATTTAGAAATGTCTAAATTAAAAATGGCTTGGCTCAATGAATGACGTCTGTCTTCAATCTCCAAATTAAATTGGTTGTATACATTCCATAAATAATATATAAATGGCCCCACATAAACCCTAAGACAGAGACAGGGCTTATTAATTGATTAATACAATTTATTTTGGTAAGGGTCTCCTCATCCAATTTCGGGAATTCTCAGGGTGCAAAAGAGAAAGTACCCAGTTTATTGCAGTGCTGGAGAGGGGTTGCTGTCACAGGGGGAATGCCCTAAAAAGCTAATAACCTCCACCCCATCCCTCCCTGTCTCATCCTGATCTGGATTAAACTCCTTAGTTAATGTCACATGACCTGACCTGCTCATCTGAAATAGGCACAGTCCCTATCTTCTCCCAGCACTGAGACTCAGGAACTTGAGGAGCACAGATGACCAGCATTGGGAACCCAAATGCTCTACCTACTGAGCCAATTTACTTCCTTTCTCTGGATAGATTAAGTTTGTTGGTAACAGAGGCGTATTTTAGATCACTAACACCTTTAAATCCAGCTCCCTCTTTTCACAAGTCCTGCTGAAAGTCATACATTTCTGAGTCTCAGTGTTGCTAGAGGTGTGGGCTGGGTCTAATCCAGATCATGTGACACCACCACATTACAGAATCATGCCAAGATGCAGAAAAATCTCTTGTTTGCATGTTTTGTCATCACACTATAGAGATAAATCATAGTAGTGTAATATATTGACTGTATGTATTTCATGTTTGAAAGTTAATTATAATTTATGAGCTATGATTCACACACTTGGGTTTGACAACATTTTAAGCTCACCAAAAAAATTTAAGAAACACGATAGTACATTATGATAATATTTACTGTATTTAAAAAAAAAAACTGTTCTATTGAACAATATAATATTTTCTCAAAGCAGCAAATAAAGTTTGCATTATAACACAAATGGTATGATAAATGTCTGACAATTTTCCACTAGTTAGAGACTAAACTCACAAAGTGTTTACATGGAAGGGTATTGTTGTTGAAATACATTTATTTTTGTTGGAATACATCATTAGCTGTATTACTTTATGTGTATCACTTTGATACATACATAGAAATAACAGAGAACACATTGAGCACTGATTAAGAAATACAGAAAGTGTACATTTTAAAAATCAAATCTTATAGAACTATTAGGCAGAAAAACATGTTCATACCTTTGTATCCTAAGACAGCCACAGCAATAGTGAGTAATGCACACAGGACATAAAGAAGAGCGATGGCTACTCTCAAAGCCCAGTCATTTTTACATTTAGTGCACTCATTCCCCTCCTGTATACCTGTGAGAGAAAGAAAGTTACAGAATCTCAGTTGGAAGTATGAAGCTGCTTCTTTTCAATCATCTTATCCCTATTCAGTAACTTTTATAGCTTTTGATTCACAAAAGCATGGCACATTACTTAACTGTTTGACTTAACATATAAGGTTCAGGGGGCAAACCTAGCAGGTAAAAACTTTAATTGAAATTTGAAATTGAACCAGAACAAACAATTGTTGATGACAAAAAAAATCCAAAACAAAGAGGCCATATTCACATAATTTAGACATCTCTGTTCAAAAGTATGAAGACTGATATTTACCATGTCAGCTATACTTTGCAGATAAGTATACATCTCCATATTTTCATGAATCACAAAGGAGCTACACAGTCTTTGCATTGTGGTTAGTGCTTAGAAACTACCAGTCTCTTGAGATGCTATCTCTCATGTTAATTTCCATTGTAAACCATATGGGACATATACTGTAAACTGTTTAATAATCTATAAACATTATTACAATTTCACCTTATTATTTCCTGATGAGTCTAAAATTATGGTTCTAAGTCACTGAAGGCTGTGGTGATGATAATATATTAACCTCGTGGCCTATCTTGTCAAACCAATATTAGACATGAACACTTAAAAACAGCTTGGTAAGACATAGCGACACATGTATGTGTACTCACTACATGTATACTCACTATATATATATATATATATATATATGCCTTCACATATATAGAGCATAGAGCATTTTATGGACTAACATGGAGTATTATTTGAAAACTCCCTGTCTGTTTCTGCTTTTAGTCACCACATTCCTTGTCATATAAGATATTATGCGCTGCTGCTAGTAGGATTTGTTGTTTTTCCTGAAAACTGAGTTCTAATTGGTCAGCCTGATTTTAATTCATGCCAACAATGCCGAAATTAGATCAGGCCCAGAATTAAAATTCTAGGCATTCCCAGGAAACAACTTACTGTCAAATTTGACAGTAGAACCATTAAATTGCCAAATTACCATTAAAAGTAAAACATTAGAACTATCTAATTATTTATGGTCAGTTCATAGTCAACCAAGTTTACAATTGTTCTATAAAGTTTGACAGTGACCAAATTGCGATCACAGTAGAACTGTAAACTTTATAGTCAAACTGTGAAAGTTTACATTAAATCAGTCAAGCAATTTACAGTTGTACTATGAAATCTTACAATACATTTTTTCTGGGTTGTCGCATCTGTCAGGTTGGACTCGGTGTAAAGGGCAGCATTACATGTGCTGTTTGTAAAAACTTGATGTGCATTTTCTTTTGTCCATAAAAATCATACTTAGTGTAGAAAGGCTTTAGTGGTTCAGAAAGATATGTATATGTAGGTCTATTGAGAAAAAAACAGTGAATGCATCTCTGCAACCACTAAACAAGGAAACAGTTATGGTGTGGGCAGCTTTTTTGGCAGCTGGTACTGGTAACTTGCTGCTCTGTAAAAAATCAATTAATGCTTTGGAGTACTGAAAAATATTGTATAAATGCTAAAAAGTTGTTTTCTAAAGTGGAATTTTCACGTTATTTTTTAACGACAACACTGCTCACACTGTGAAGACCACCAAAAATAGGCTTGAGAACAAGTTAATCAGGCTCACGCTTAAGCTTGGTCAGAGTCCCTATTTAAACCCTATAGAGAATATTTGGTCTCACATTAAACACAAACTTACTGAGAACTACACAAAATAACTTTCCAACTACACAACAACTGTTTGAAGCCATTACCAATGAGTGGAACAACACTGACTGTTTTTCTGAAAATAAACACATATTCAATCTGCCATTTAATGGTTCTTGGTGCTAGACAGGCTTGTCTAAAGCGTCAGAAACTGCTGGACGACAATGCCTTGTTGATGCCAGAGGTCAATAACCACTGAGGTATGCAAAAGAACATCTCTGAGCGTACACCACGTGAAATCTTATGGCACACCTGTCAACTAAGAATAGGCCATCATGGACTTACAAAATTTGGACAACAGAAGACTGGGAAAATGTTGGTTTGATTCTCGAATTCTGCTGTGACATTGAGATGGTAGGGTCAAAATTTGGTGTAAACAACATGAAAGCATGGATTTTTCCTGCCACTTATTAACAATTCAGCTGCTGATGTTGTGAATAGTTTCCACGCTTTGGGCCCAACTAAGCACACACAACTGAGCATCGTTCAATGCCACAGCCTGCCTAAGTATTGTTTCTGACCATGCCCATCCCTCATCCCAGAGCTTAAGTCCCCTCAAATTGGTTTCTTGAACATGAGAATGCATTCACTGTACTCAAATGACCTCCACAGTCACCAGACCCCAATCCTAGAGAACACCTTTGCATCATGAATGTGCAGCAAAAAAGTTTTCCAGAAACTGTGTTATGCTATCATGTCAACATGGACCAAAAACTAAGAGTTTCCAGCACCTCGTTAAATCTATGTCAAGAAGAGTCATGACAGTCCTGAAGACAAATGTGGGTCCAACTCACTACTACGTAACAAAGTGTACCTAATAAATTGGCCTGTGAGTGTTTGTAAACAATAATTTTTAGATCATGTTTGGAAATCCTGTAAGGTCATGTTTTTTTCACTGGAACAAAATTGGACCTAGCCACTGGAGGTTGTCTGTTCGGGCAGAGGAGGAGTTGTAGGCAGCTAAAGCCAAAGTGGTTAGCAAATAAACAACCACTATTACAGATACATTTGAGGCATTCCACAGCTGCCTTGACATTTTACTTCCTCTCCCAATTTGATCATGTTGGCCTGCATCAGCAGATGGTCACAGTGGCAGCTCTGGCATCCAGGTTGCGGTCTAATGAAAGCCCCAGGAGGGACTTGGTAGGGATGAAGAGGGCAGGTCACATCTTTGGACCCAAACATCTGTGTAAACACCACCTCAAAAGGCCCCGGATGTGGAAACTGCAGCCTCCAGTGGCCTAGACTGCACTAAGATCTCTGTGTGGTGGTCTGCGTGTGGGGGAAGAATACCCATTTGTGAAATGTCTAAGAGCTAAAGCTTAGCATTACCCTATAAACAATCATCACCACCAAACAAAAACACAGAGGGAGATGTCTTTATGGGAAATCCTGCAGGGTAGTTATTCTTGTCAAGAAAAAAGTGTTTACGGCACTGTTTGGTCAATTGCAAGAAAAAGCATTTTCCCAGAGATGCCATTCATTCTCCCAAATTCCTTTGATCTGTTGTATATATCCATCTTCTAAATAGCACACTTCTCACTGAAGTTCTATTGATGCGGCATATGAACATACAATAATTTCATCAAAAATGTAACAAAATAAATCACATATATCTTTACAATAATTAGATGTTTTTCATTCACATATATGCAATAATGTCTGCAAATAATCCATGATAACATGAAAATGACTCTACGGTGTCTGAACTTAAAGGCACATCAATACACAGCTTATTGTAAGTTTAATGAAGTCACAGTCAGTATGACTTCAAATAGTTCCATTTCAATCAGTTCAGGAAATTTGAAAAGAGTAAACAAACAAAACTGTCAATAAGTGGTTAAGGTATGGCAAGAGAACAACTTAACATACTCTCAGTGGCTTAACTGGCAAACAAAATGTAGGAGAGAAACCACTGTCCACCTACTGCCTATTGGTTTCTAAACTGTAAAGGCAGCAAATGTCGATGGAAGAATTACAAAATTACATTCAGAATTACATTGTGTTTGTTGTTTAAAGAGCTTGGTGAAAGAAAGAATGATGTGGAGGTGGGTAGGGTTGGGGGATGTAAGAACAGATATGCTAGGTGGATGGGGGGGTGGATACACAAGAGAGTGAAAGAATGCTGAGGTTAACATTCATGCTTTTAGAACAGCTGTGCTTCATTTGGACTCAGGAAGCTGGTCAGAATGAATTTCTCTATAGATCTTACTTTGTCTTACCTGAAGTAAGAGCTTAAACCATACATGATATGGAATGTGGTGAAATGTGGTACAAATGCACACTGGTGCATTCCTATTAGTTGCTACAAGTAAGATGTTAATATCTACAGAACATTATGCAGTTCATTTGTTGAATCAGAGCAAGCATGTTATCACCCACTGGAGAAACTAGACTAGTCACAGTAGATTCAGGGCTCTAAGTAAACATCCATGGATAGGAGGCGCCATTCTCTAATAATTTTGTAGTTCACCAGACACCCCTACTACCCAATCCATTCAAATTGAACTGTATAAATACTAACAAATATTCATGTATGGATGATTCGATAAACTGTAGTACAACTGGTCAAACAGCAGTCAAACTAGTTAGGGTCGCAGGGATACTTGCACCTATGACTGAACAGCTCAGGTGGTAATGGGTGCAAGTGTGCCCTAGTCACCACACCAGTCCTGTACAGTGCTGTGTAAAGGTCACCTATTCAGTAATCATGCCTATATCGGATTCCCAACCTGACCAAAAGATATACTGCCCCCCCAAGGAATTAATTAAGAAAGGAATAAGCTAAATGTATACAATATCATGTAAGATACAGTTCCTGTCGAAAACCCTAACCAAGTCTAAATTAAACTTGCAATTTAAATGTCTTTTACATTAAGTTAAAAGATGTAGATTTATCACAAACTTTCAAAATAAATCTTGTTTTGAAGAATGCTGATCCTTATTTTTGCAACACCTTGCATTTTATAGCACTGTACACCCTCACGTCTGAGAAACATGAAGAATTAATCATACATACAAAACATATTTTTTGCAGTTAACTTTTTTCTTCTTATTTAATGACTTCATGTGTGTACAGCTGTTCAAAGCTATGCTTGCTAAGATTAGCTACAATGTCACAGATAAAACATCTAGTACAAAAAAAATTACAATATAAAAACACTTACTAAATATTAAAACCTTGAATATTGAACCACTGGGAAAAAAGATATACAAATTTCAAAACATTTTCACCTCTGACGTCACTCAGATGATAGAATGGTTCTTACAAAGGAAAAATGTTAGTCAATCACATCCAATTACACATCTAAATTCTTTGCTATTTGTAAAAATGTAGAAGTGTTAAAATTACTGCCGATTATTTATATATGATCAGCTTCATGGGTAGAAAAATGTGGAAGAAATGGTCAAACAAGTATTTTATGATTCATTTGTTGTCTCCCACTAATAACACAAGT
The DNA here is from genome assembly GCA_033117975.1 of Parotocinclus spilosoma. Lineage (NCBI taxonomy): Eukaryota > Metazoa > Chordata > Actinopteri > Siluriformes > Loricariidae > Parotocinclus > Parotocinclus spilosoma. The sequence goes on from JAVSBV010058209.1 coordinate 6,830, forward strand.
AAATAACATATAACTCAGGCATGTTTAACCTTTTGAAGTATTCATTCATGAATTGAATTCATTAGTTAATTCATTCACATCATCAAGTAGAACTTTTATGAATTAGGTAATAGCTAAAAGCTCCATGTCCATGTTCAAATTACAAGATTCACTGTTAAGGTATTAATTGAGATGTTTTAAACAACCAGAGCTGATAAACCCACCTAGAATAGGATGTAAGTGTATTTGGGCCCCATCTTGTGTAAGGAAGTTGATTATTGGGACTCCAGTGTCAATTTCAGTGTTGTTTATAAACTTGCATTCACTTTATAAAGTTGTTTTGTTTCTCTGTATTTTTTCAACTAGGAAATTGTAGCTAAGAAAACCTCTTAGGTTTTACTAGGACTTACTAGGTTTTCATTATTCAACAGGTCAAATACAGGGGTTAGACAATGAAACTGAAACACCTGGTTTTAGACAAAGGTTTGGCTATAGAAGCCCGGTCGTGTATATTGACCCTGTAGATCCCGACGGACAGTTCTGGTGGAAACAGGAGAGTTGAGGTGCACATTTAATTCTGCAATGATTTGAGCAGATTTTTTTTTTGATACAATCTGGGTTAGCACCCGAACATCCCTTTCAGACAGCTTCCTCTTGTATCCACAGTTAATCCTATTGGATGTGGTTCGTCCTTCTTGGTGGTATGCTGACATTACCCTGGATACTGTGGCTTTTGATACATCTCAAACCTCCCACACTAAAATGACAGGTGTTTCAGTTTCATTGTCTAACCCCTGTATATTTTATTAGTAAAAAAATAAGCTTATAGTGGTATGGAGCACTTTGGTGTAGTATTACAGAAAAATAGAAACAACAGGTTCCAACAAGACTTGATGATGAAACTGTAAATGTCATGTTGGTCAACAGAGGTGTAAAAATGGTGTAAAGGCAATTCTGGGTTACGGGATACATGAAAACAGGCAGGTTTAACACACACTTTCATAGAAACAGCAAATTAACCAGGTTTCTTACACAGTGAATAAAACAATCTCCTTAAAAGTTAATCTCCTTAATTTTGAAATGAAACACTGCAGTGTCTTTCAGCACTGGCTTACATTAGCGTTTTACACACTGTGGTTGACTGGACACTTTGCATGCATTTCTGCTTGCTGAATCTGTAGTTAATTATGTTCTTTCCTTTTTAACTTCATGACCTCAGCTCAAATAGGCACAATTTGGCATAGGCATTAAAAGTCAGGTTTATGTAAGAAAATTAAACACAAATGGGGAAAAAACCTCAAACAAACAATGAATCATTACCCAACTCCAAAGGTGATGCAGCAACAGATTATTTCAGTCATGCTAGTCTGTGTGCCTATGGAACCAATAACCCCCACTCCACATGCTTACACATACCAGCAATCCTTCTGTGGAATGCTAACAGGCAAACACTCACAAAAGAAGCAAATAATCACAGAGACAAATTACCACACCATTGTTGGTAATGTCTTCCACTGTACTGCCTTGAGACTGTTTTCAAAATCTTGCTGGCTTTTTATTTCAAACAGGTTTATGACTCTTTAAATAGGCCAGGCCTCTCTCTCTGAACATCTGGAGCTCATTAAACTAAGCATGAATCAAAGGATGCATGAGAACATTTGATACACAACTATTCCAAGGACTGAAGGATAAACATCTAAAATGTCAATTCAAATTACATTTGGGATGCAGGGAGTGCTTTGTTAAATGTTGCCTTTGTGGGACTGGCTTCCTCTTATTTTGATGGATGCAGCTTAATTTGTTGAAATGTGTGTCACTGTAATGAGTGTTGTATGACAGGTAAAATCATCAGGCAACAAAGCAGGGAAAGCATTTGAGCACCTGATTTCCATTATTTGGAGTAATCTGATTAAATTTATAAATACAATAGCATGCTGAGTGATTTAATCACAAGTGCAGATTAAGAAGCCCGATTAGTCCAACATCAAAATAAATGAAGCTGTACTGCTCGATTTCTTGTTGGACGTAATTGCATTGTGTATTGCAAACCAAACAGGAAGCTTCTGACAGAAAAATAGTGTGAAATCCTCTGACTTCAACTATTCTTTATATGACATCAGTTATCAAAGGAAAGAGAAGACGATCATGAATGGACTCCAAGTCAATAAGTTCTTTCTTAACATACTGGCAAGGTTATTGGCCCATATGTCTTCTCTGATCACTTTCATATGTGATTGTGGCCACATACAAAAGATGACGTTCTTCATTTGGTTAGATCCAGACTAATCCAGTGTATTTTACCAAAGGCCTGTGCAAGCATCATGTGTAGTTCTGCATGAATGCATCTTTTGTCACCATTACTGTTTGTAGTGTTTGACTACAGTGGCTTTAAATGCTATGTAGCCATGGGCCATTATGCAAAACTTCAATTTAGTGGTTGTTTGAAATCTGATTATGTCTGGCCCCAGGGGAGCCACTTGCCCTGTGTTATCAGAAGACAAACACTGTCAGAAGAGTCACTTACAAGTAATCCAAAGCAGCATGCAGGAAAAGGGAATTAGAATCTCAGACAGGAAGACACACACACACACACATATCTGTGTGTCGTTGTGGGGACATACAATTGGCATGATATTAGTTGATAAAGTTATATCACAGGTGATACCTTGTCCAATACCTCTACTAGTTTATTCATATTTGTTGATTATACTGTTAATTCATATTGTATGGATGTATTTCAAATACATATCATAATCTCACTGCAATATCTCACTGTTGTTCACTACTCTCAAAAATGGCTGGCCATTAAGAAATAGTGATCATATGTGCTTCCCCTATTTTAAAAACCACCAAACAAACATTTAGCCTTTTCTTATTTATAAAAAAAACATTTTCTTCTATGTACAAATAAGAGTATTAACTAAAACATAAAATAAATAAACATAAAATAAAAGATCTTTGTGTCCTTAAATTGCAAAGTGAAATTAATGTTTGGAAACATGTACTCAAGCAAATATTTGTAAACCTTTTCACTTGTTTATTGTCTCAGAAAATAATGTCTTAATCCAAATCAGGAGTAGAAAAGTCTAATAAACCTTAAAGCCTCTTAGAGTGTTGTACTTATACTCTCTGTGCTTATACCCTCTTAACTGAAAGTCAACATCGAAAGTATGCAATACAACAGTGTCGTGCTGACAAGCACCACAGAAATGTGTCTATAGTAACAAGAAGGAAAACTAAAAAGGAAAAAAACAACACCATGCCACTTTATATTATGCTTTCGGGTTCTGTGTTATCCAGTGAAAAATAATATTGGAAATAGCACAGAATTATTTCTACTATCATCAAATCAATAATCGACAAACAAACATACAATAATCCTAAAAGTACTCTACCTAAAAGCAAACTGTAAATACATAAAGAAACAAAGGGTTTTGGAATGACCGCCACAGTCTGAATACTTTAATATGACAGAATCTTAAACATTTATTGATTCACTGTTTTCTGTGCTTAACCCTGGACAGGGTTGCAGGGAAGCCAGTGCCTAGCCGGTGGGATAGGGTGCAAAGGCAGGAACAACAATAGAGCGGGGACCAATTCAATTATAGGGCACACACACTTATATACACACTCACAGAACTTAAGAACCCCACCAATTTTCCAGTATCTGACTCTTGCAATAGGTGTTGGAGCTACTCAACTTACATAATTTATTGAGTTGACTAAATATTGGGTGACATTCATATTTACTTTCAGGATTCTCAAACGTTTACACACACCAAAGTTTGATTGCCCTAGGCTTGCTCAACTTGGGATTGGCCTTTTAGGAAAGTGTAATATTGTGAAGTTGCTTTGAGACAATACTC
>JAVSBV010058230.1:0-10673 GCA_033117975.1 Parotocinclus spilosoma
TCAAAAAGACTTGAGGCTGTAGTTGCTGCCAAAGGTGGTTCTACAAAGTATTAAGCAAAGGCTGTGAATACTTATGTGAATATGATTTCTTTGTTTTTTAATTTTAATAAATTTTCAAAACTCTCAAGAAAACTTTTTTCACATGGTTATGATGGGGTATTTTGTGTAGAATTTTGAGGAAAAATATTAATTTAATACAATTTGGTATAAGGCTGTAACGTAACAAAATGTGAAAAAAGTAAAGCGCTGTGAATACTTTCCGAATGCACTGTAAAGCCATGTTATTGCTATGGTCCCATTAAAGTATGCCCATAAGCATTAAATCACCACACAATACGAAATGGCTTTTATTGCCAAGTCAATTAAGAAGCAATGTAGCAAAATAACAGTAGGTACACTTAGGTAAAATTGACTGTGAGGCCAAATTAACATTAATGTATTGTGCTGTCCTATTTAAATTGCTCTCTTAACCAAAGTGCAGCAGGTATGCATTGCACTGAGAGTCTCAGTCTGCATATGTGCATGTTGGCATATAAAAAAGACTTCTCAATATGTTCACACTCACCTTGAACAAAAGTACAGGTTTATTTACATGGTAAATGATCATGACTTGTGGGTTAAAGCCCAAGATGCGGTCTACCTGAAACTGTAACTCTAATTCATAATTTAACAAACATAACTGTAATTTGCTTGATTTCTTTAATGAACTGCACTCAATCACTCACCTATCCAATCTTCCAGCTATAAAATGGTCAATTTAAATGTGTGAGGGCAAATGCAAAAATATAGTTTAACAAGTAAAAACTAATTCATTATGGATTAGAATATGCAATTCTTAAAATATCTAGACATTTCTACTCTAAGCAATAATAATGATTAAAATGTCACTCAATTGTAAAATAATGTAGCTTTTGAAAGATATAAATGCCTGAAAAAGAAGTTAATATGCTGGCTGATGGCATGCAAATATTTAAATTATATAATAGTTAGAACTATGTTACATAATGATATAATATATTAAATTCAAACATATCTTACCATAATAAATCTAAGATATGTTTAGTAATGCTACTGATATTTTCACTTACTATAAACATTTAATTAATGCACATTTTGCAGCAGGAATGTAGTATTTCAATGTTCAATCTGTAATTGGATTATAGTGATCTCTGTGCCCAGACAGTGTTTGTGTGTACGTCAGGTCGCACTGACCAAACTGTGGTTAGGTTTTTTCTCACTCTCTCCCTGACTTCACCACAGCTGTAATTACATCTGGGATTCCTCTGTCTTCTTCAGTCAACGCCAATTAACCTCCCTCCACCTACTGACATTTTGCTCTAAAACTCAATCAAAGCAAACCAATAGGTTCGGAATCTTTCCAGGGTCCTAAAATCCCCAGGGTTCAGGTAGCAAAGAAAGGCTTCCTTTTACATGTTTACATATAAACAGTAAGAAAGCCATTAGAATTATGAAGAAAAAAGACTAATATGTTATGGTTCCTACCTTCCCCAGGAGACTTCGGCCGTCCTCGCCCGGTCGCCATTACAGAGCAATCGGTGGGGCGGCCTTATATCCACTATCATAATTATGTCCTGATCCCAAACAGCTGCTTCAAGTCCTATAAAGGCGTGGTGTTAGCGCTGTTCGGGGCCAGGTCATCGTTATTCCATCGGGATTCCATCTCCATTCGTTTCGCGTGTCTGACCACCGGCGCCCTGGTGCCCTTTCGCGTTCCCGAGAGATAGTGGTAAAGTTCTGGGGGTTTTAAGTGGATTTAAGGACTGGTATGGGCGGGTAACCCCCAAGGTATTTAGTTTGTTAGGGGCACTTTGAGGGTTTTCCCGTCCCGTACTCTTGCGCTCTTCAGTCGTCGGCACCTACGTAGCCTCACTTCAGCTGGGTGTTCGTCCTGAATAGGACACACCCTGGTCTGGCTTCTTCGTTTTTGAGCTCTCGCTCGGCGAAGGTGCTTCGGCGCCTCTCACAATCTTTTCGCGTTTGCGCTCCTCGCGCACCCGAGTTTATTTTCGTGTTCTGGCGCTTCGCACCTTTTGTGTGTTATTTAAACTTGCGCTTCAAGCGCGCCCCGAGCTTATATGCTCGCCTTTTTGCGCTTTGGCCAGTTCCTTGATTTCTTCGCCCCCCGCACTGAGTGTGTGTCCGAGCTCACGCTCGCCCTCTGGCGCTTCGGCGTCCTCTACACTCTTTAGAGCAGCCACTCGGTAGTGCGGCTTTAGAAGTATAGGCGTCTGGCGCTTTTGTGCTCTCTTGACTCTAGTCGGCTGCTGACTCGAGATATGCCCCGGCTAGAGTAGCCACCGGGTAAACACACACTCTATAAGACGTGTCCCGGTTTGGCTTTCATTTAATTTCATGCACATTCGAGCTCACGCTCGCTCCCTGACATTTGGACTACCTCCATGCCTCACCATTTCAGAGACATCCCAAAACCGTGCTTTCTGCACGTCTGCCCCGACTGCCGCTTTGGCGCCCTCTCGCTACCAGTTTGCGCGCTGCTCCCAATCGGGAGGCAACCTCGGCGCACCCCTTTATCCTTTCGGTTTTATTGTGTTAGGAGTCTTACGCTCCGCTCTTCATCCCTTTTTAGTTGTTCTATATTATTTCCCCATTCTTATTATATGTCGTGGGATATGCTTATCCCGCATTCCTGGGTCCTACAAAAACCACCACATCTCGTAATATAATAGTCTTATAATATACTTCTTTTAACTCAACTACTGATGGGATGGGATGGGATGGGATGGCATGTAGGCAGACAGAAAAAAAGTAAAAAATGCTCAGACAAAAATGTTGGCAGTTAATGGATTAACAAATGCATACTATTGTACAACACCAACAGACTAATCTACCATCTTCACCTCAGCAAGAAGGTCCTGCGTTCGATCTCAGGAGAAACGGCCCGGCTTCTTTCAGTGTGGAGTCTGCATGTACTTCCTGTGTCTGTGTGTGTTTTCTCTGGGGACTCTGGTTTCCTCACACAAGCATATTAGGCTAATTGGTGTTTTTAAATTGCATTTAGTGTGTGAGTGCATGTATGATGGATTGGTTCCCTGTCTAAGGTTGTTTCTGCCTTGAGCCCTATGCCACCAGGATTAATATGATAAAAAAAAATTGGTCTTGGACAGACATTTAAGCATGCATGTCTCATTATTAAAATATTTACACCAATAGAATAAAGATTGTAGTTTTTAATATGGTCAAACTTATTCTTCAATTTTAAGAGAAGGTTAAAGAGTTACGTTCTAATTACAGGATAATGTTGCTTGTCTGTGGTAATTAAACATATGCTACAGATACAAGGAGATTTAAAATAATGATGGCACCTTATTATAATAGCACAGCTGGCTGGATGAGTGATGCAAGCATGCCAGGCTGGGTGTACTCATTATTTGTCCACAAAGCCCTGCTATTTGCGCAGGCCAATTCTCCATCCTGCCTTCAACACTGCAGTATCACATAGACGTAATGATGCGCCAAACAGTGTTTGCTGTGTTGGAAAATACAGCTTCTATTTGAGTGAATCCAGCAAGAGGAGAAATTGAGACCCCCTGCTTCTCTGTCTGACAGAGCAGCACTCTGTTTCTAAAGAGCATCCCCCTGAGTCTCTACCCTTCCACCAACCATATGAATAATTGAAAGGGGACTGATCTCATCGTCAGGGTCTATTTTGGGCTTAGCGATGTGGGTGACAACTTTCAAGAATTAGCTCTCCGTTGTCTCTACAACCCCAAAAAGTGCCCCTGTATCCCAGAAGATGCTGACAGCAGGAAACAGTGAAGAATTAATGAGTTGAAAGTTTGTGACAATCTAGTGCTTGACTGCCTCTGGCTTAAAATACTTTGACAAAGACCTGACTCTGGAGAGAAACTGTCATTTCATGTTGTTTTTTAAACTTACATTGTGATGTAGGAAAAAGTAAATCACTACTCATTGCTGGAAGGGAATTAGGAAACTATAAAGTATTGTTACATTGAAGGGTACAAATATGTAGTTATCTAATCAGTTTTTAAATGTTTAAATATATCATCAAGTGTAACCTGTTAATGTGTGTTCACATGCTGATGTATGTCAGTGTTTTATAATCAGTCCTTAAGTATGTCATAAGAAGCCACTGGTAATGCTGTTCAGCATAACCAGCTAGCAGTCTGTCATACAACAAAATCTGAACATAAATCACACATTGTAAAATAATGTCGCTTTAAGCTGCAGGTGCTGCGTTTTACCTAAATGGGGAAAAATATAGATAGATACAATAGATCAATCTATACTGAGACAAATTATTTACAAATAGAGAAAATCATCACTTTTAATAGCACCAAGAGTAAAAACAGTAAAACAGCAAAAGATCTACAAAACGTTCTAGAATATGCTAAGTTTATGACAATAAGCTCCAAACGTTGCATAAACAGAAGCACACCATGGAGAAAACTACCATTGCTTAGAACCATTGCTGCATATCTAACTCTAGAAAATGAAGCCATTATATTTTTATAAAACATGTATATCAAACACTCACACAATCATTTTTAAATCAATGCAGTATTATAGCACACTACATAGCTTTTCCTTGTTTCCTATATATACAGATGATGCTGTGTTCACCCAAATGAGGGAAATATATCATAAAATGGTAAAAAAGTAGAACACTCTCACTCACCAGAGGAACATTTCTAGGTTACACTTGGTTACACTTTCTTCAGATGAAATGAGGACATTTCAACTATGTTACCACCACTGGGACAGAATCATTATGTCAAGTAATAATTCCCTACATATCTGTGTACAAACTGAAGCACCAAGGACATGTGGCCACATGAACATTAATGTCTTTCACTACAAATCAAAGTCAGCAACACAATTTAAATTAACCTGACTGACATGGGCTTTCCCCCACACTCTCCTAACGTAAACTCCAGCATACATGTATGGAGGCACTTGTAGACAGAAAAAAGTTAAAAGATAAAAGTTATATTGTGAAATCAGTCAAGGTATGATATAACATGGCTCAACAGATTTTGCACAAAATTGCGCCATACCAAGGCACTCTGTTAATATAACAAAACGGAGAACTTTTCCACTGTATGTCCAGATACAATACAACACAATTCAGTTTATTTTCAAAGCAAGCTATAGTAAGAATTAAAGATTCACCTCCAAATGATAACACCACAGGATGAAATGTAATATATAAAACAGCTACGGCAGAGAGTACTTTTCCCTCATTGTGAACCTCACAACTTCTTTTCATACTTCTGCACTTTTTAGGTTTGCTGCTGAAACATGTCACAACACATTATTACTGAATATCAAATTACTTTGCTGATCGCGATCTTATGCTCTAGATCCCAAATTAAGCCGAAGAAATATTCTGATGCAACATGTAATAGGGCACCTTTGAGGACAAATCGGATTCGACTTTGTGGGTTACTATTTAGTAAACATTCTGTACAACAGGTTTAAATCAAGTAAGTCTAATGATCCAAAACATTCAAGGCAAAATAATTCATTAAAAAATCATGTACCAGAAAAGTCCATCAGACTAAGCAGGAGTTAACCCAGAAAGGACAATGGAACTCTGCATTAATTTTAAACATGTGTGGAAGATATTGTGTTTAATTATGCATATTCTCCAGGATATGTGTAATTAGCTGACAACTGTTCGCTTGCGGCAGATGTAAAAGCAGTGCAGGGTGACTGATGGCCCATACATGCTGGTGTAGGTTTATTTTTAGCTAAGATGAACTGCTTTCATTACAGATCTGTCTGATCTGTGCAAAGGTGAAGGTAGAGCAGGGCAAAGTTCTTAGAACTATTTGTTGTGATTCATTAGCCATGTTGAAAAAAGTAGGTCAGGCTCAGGGCCAGTAAGAAGACTCAAAAGAAAAAGAAGGCAGGGACCAGTTTGTGTGAGCCACTGATACATTAGTTCTGCTGATGGATAGAATTTGTCGAAGGAAAGTGGAGTGAAAAGGAGTGGATAAATCTATTACACTTAGATCTGTTAATGTGACAGAGATGTGTGAAATTGAGCTGGTCTCTAAATGGTTGCAAGAAAATAACAATTATGTTACAGTAAAGACGCCTTTAATAATATTAATACGAATTAAATACTTTGTAAACCTTTAGTGGTTCTGTAATTGTTGTAACTGATTACTCATATAATATTGTCTGATCCATGTCATAATTGACAGCAAAATCTTGCTAACTAACATACCATCAAATGTACTTTTCCTGCTGTAATACAATTTTTAAATGAACACCTTGATTAATCTAGTGCACACCATGCAATAGAGAAGTATGAGATGAGAAAAGTATCTGAAGGTAACATTAGAGGATTTAAGAAAAAGAAAAAAAAGGCTGGACGGTAGGTTATCATTCAGGGAGCAATGAACAACATTATATTAGCAGCTCACAAGATAAGACACTGTGGCAGAGGATGATCTCTTTAAGCCTAGAAGAGGTTATTTGTTATTGGTGGTACAACTATTATTGTATTATACAACTATTACTATTATGCATTATCATAAACACATATGTAAAACAATAATAATAATAATAATATACTAATATATATAAAGTATATAAAATATATATATTTTTATAAGAGAAAAAGAAGAAAGAGTAATTTTTGCATGCAAAACAAGCTACGTTATTTTGTTAATTATATTTCTGTTGATTGTTGTCTGTATAGATGATTATATGTGTGCTGCGCATCATGGCATTCAAGACATGTGACAACAAAGGTCATAGGTTAAGGTAAATCCCCTGTTTCTTATTTATCTCTTATTTAACAGATAAAAGTTGGCTTAGAACAGTAGAAGAAATCGTATAGGGGCTTTATCAACTATTACTAACTTTGTATATCATTAGAAAAAACGCTACAGGTTAAAACAAAAACACCATACCAAACATCATATAGGCTTTACAGATTACGTACATAAAAGAGGCTTTCCAAAAATACCTACTGAGAAAATGGAATTTGAGAGCAGCCTACTTGCTATACTGCATTTATAACGTCATCTTTATCAGTCTTTCATCTGATAAAGACATCAATAGTTAACAAAATCTGATTAGCAAGAGGTAACGAGAGGTAATATGCAAGAGGTAATATGTCCCTACACTGTAAAGCAGTATGTACCCCTGGCTCAAATAAGCAAGCTTCTGATATCTTGGTGCGTTTACTTACTAGAAATGACCTGGGAACAGAATGACAGCTTACCTTCACAGTATGCATTGTCTGGACGGAGTGGACGGAAACCCTCTTTACAGCTGCAGCTTGATCCTGCTTCCAAATTTTGACACTCAGAGTGTTCCATGCATGTATTGCCCTCCGAACAGAAATCATGGCCTTTAGAAAGGAATCTACTGTTATAGTCACGACAACAGTTTTCACATATGTACAAACTTTCATCATGACTAAGCACAACAATATACAATATAGGGCAATTAGAACGGAAATAAATATTATTTATATTTTTACAATATATTAATATGGTGCTGATTAATATTTTTGATATTTTCATTATCATAACCACGGGTAGTAGCCTGACACATAACCATTAATTTGAATAATTTATAAGAAGATGTGGTAAAGCATGTTGTTAAAATATCCAACAAAATGAACTCTTCTCATACCCTTTATACCATGTGCACTGGGCACTTTGAGCGTATTTTCATTTTTTCATCTTTTAATGCATACATATTCCATACATGGCCATCCACAAATGTGTCACAAATGTGTCATTTTCTCTACTTAATAATGGGTTTAATGTTGCTCCATGGAATGTTCAAATGTTTTAGAACTAGCCCCAATTCAATTGTGTCTTATCACGTCCTGCATTTGTTTTGGATAGCTCCTTGGCCTTCATGGTGTGTGCTTTTACACTTTCAATCTATAATAAATATCAAAACAAAGTGTACTTTTATTTAGCTGGATTTTTTCTTTATTATTTGTGTCACTATTTGCCAAGTGGTTTGAAAAGCCAACCACTGGTATATATGGATGATTTACAGAAAAATGCAGTATCTTACTCATCTGCTATTTAAAGATCTTGTGTAGATATTTAATAACTGTGCCACATCCATTAAGACTTGGTTTAAAGGTGTAAACATTTTATTTTTAAAACCATCAGTCCATTATGCAACTTGCAGCATGGGATCAAATATACTAGTATAAGGTTCATGCATCCAAAGGCCTAGAAAATAATATGAAATGAGTGACAGAGTATCATTATTGGAAGTGTGTTACTTAAACAGATTCATATTATGCGACTGTAATTACCACAGATAAGTAATTACTGCATATCACTGACGTTATAATTGGAACAGGCTCTCAATAATATATTTTAATCTCACTTGCCTCTCTTGTTTTCTTCTCAATTATAATTATGGAATTTAGCTTGTTTTTTAAAAGATGCACATAGTACAAATTGTCAATGTATTAAATAAAAAGCAGTGTAGAGTAAATCACCTCTACACACTCTGCAGCATCTGTCGGTAAGAGTGACCTGCTGTGACTCCGGACAGCTTAATTCAGAACACTTTTGTTGGACTCTGTGCAATGTGCGGTCCTGTTCACAAACAACACAAAGTATGTAGTATAGTCATGTGCAGCATGCATTTTTGTGCAGATATACAGTAATATTAGTGCTATTAGTATTAGAGATACTTACCCTGCATTCAAAGAGTGTGCACGCTCCACTGGGGTGATGCACGGCTCTCCTCTCACCGTCCACTAGCTCCTGCCCCTCAAGCATGCACATGGCTGCACATGTACATATATTCATAGATACATACAAACACAAACAGAGAGGAAAACCTTTTTAAATGTGTCCCACAGTCAATAAATTCACTTTTTACATTTAGACCCATTCACATACACATTTTTACCTAATTTACCTTTAATGTTGGTAACTCAAGACAGACAAAATGACTGACGATATGCATTGTAGAACCTAGTACAATTCTCAGCTAATTATAGAGAGGGATCCAGTGTGAACAGAAACTGATACATAACTATTAATGTTATGCTGACATCTATTCAGGTCAGTGACTTAAAACATTAGCATACTGAACAAACAGGACACATTTAATGTATACATGGAAGGTAGCACCCTGGTGAGCTCTCACACTGCTACATTCAGTAGTTATGAACTCACTGTAACAGCCTCAGTCAGCTTCAGTCTGTGCTCTTCTAGGAGACACTAAGAATCCCTGGACTTCCAGCTGAGGAATCACTTTCAATTTAGCACAGCATGTCTATCAACCTGACAGCTGTGCATTCCAAACGTTTCTACACTAATACAGACTCACCTCTGCTGTACAAATTGCCTTGTATTGTATCTCCTTTGACACCAGGTAAAGAAACTGTGTCCGCTCAGGGAGTTTAATTTACCAGTGCATGTATATGACATCAAGCTGTTCATAATCACAATAGGAGTTACACATCGAAATCTGATCAAATCTGCAGATCAGCTGTCTTCAGAAAAATGCATTTCTTTCTTATTGTGTATAATTAAGAAATATGGTAAACATACTGCCGTCTTATTATTGTGCATGACTTTCATTAGTTGTTGCCATTTCACAAAGAAAAATTCTGTTTCCAGAACAAATACCTTACAAGAAAGCAATAACAGTAAATCCTGACAGCAATGGTACTTCAACACACAGCAGGTATTATCTGATTATCTAAAAGTGCTTCACTTTTAAAAGGTGTTCATGGTTTGAAAAAAACAGGTGTAACAAAGAATGACAAAAGTGAGGCAATTAAGAGAGAAAACACTCCTGTCAGTTCACACACCAAGATCAACTAATTAGCAGATTGTTTGCCTTTATTTGAAACACACAGAAGCCTATAATATGCTCTAGCAGTATAACGAAAGAATTAACTTGCAAATGACTGTGCTTCAGAGACAAGTCTACTATTTGTCCTTTTAAAGGTTTAAAACCTTAACTGCTGAAAAGCACTAAAGTGCACCGAGTCCCAGTATACAATAGCCTTAGCTTGCTAATGAATATTACTGCCCATATGGTTCAGCAACAATGTTAGCACTGTGTCAGGGGAACATCACACATTTAAAAGCACATTAAAGAATTAAAAAATAAATGAACAAACTGCACCAGGAAAAAAAAAAGGCACCACCAACCTTGCAGTCAACGTCACTAGAAGTGCTTTGGCTTTGAAAAGACAGCAATCAGCAAAATATTTCAGAAATTAGTAGCTGTTAAAAACAGATAGATAGCTATGGTATTTCACCATCTGTGAACTAACCACCAAGCAGAATATGAAGATCATGATAAACCTCAGGAGTCAACTGTACCTGAAAGGCCTAAACCAACCATCCATGTCTTTATGGACCTTGCTTTGTGCACTGGTACACAGTTATGTTGGAAGAGGAAAGTTACCATAATCCCCCCTCTACCAAACTTTACACTTGGCACAATGCAGTCAGAAAAGTACCGATCTAGTGCCAACCACCAAACCCAGACTCTTTCATCAGATTGCTAGATGGAGAAGCTCAAATCGTCACTCCATAGAACGCGCCTCCACTGCTCTAGAATCCAGTGGTGGCGTCCTTTACACCACTGCATCCGATGCTTGGCATTGCACTTGGTGATGTATGGCTTGGATGCAGTTGCTCAACCATGGAAAC
>JAVSBV010058241.1:0-10672 GCA_033117975.1 Parotocinclus spilosoma
CCATGTGTTCAAAGGTATTGGATCTAGTTACTTTTTTCATGTACAATTCTTATTCATAAATAAGGCTGTTATTGCTATTATTAAAATATGTACAAGCTTATTTCTATCATGTTTTGGTGGCTCTGGCACAGGTTATTTCTGACCTTGAGTTCCTGGCCTCATAGCATAAGGTGAGTTAGGACATTTAGATTTTTATTTAATATCGTTTTTATTTGGCAGACAGAAGAGAAGTAGCAATGATTGTGTTCTCTCCAAACCATAGCGATAGCAAAAGGCATATGGCCTGAACCTATTGTGAGAAGCCTGACACTTGACACGGCAAATATGGGGGGTCTGACTTTTATCCTGCTCACAGACCTCACAGTTAAAGTAATTCTTAGAGCGTTCTTAGAGAACGAGGCATGTGAAAGAGCATTTTGGGGATTTGAATGTCATAATAATGCCAAAACAAATGTGGACTATTAAAGCAGTTCTGTTGTAGTATAATGGTGGATGGGGTATCAGCATAGCAAAACATAAATAGATAAATAGATTATATAGATTCTTTTTTTTTACTTTTTACTTTTTATTGTCAGTGCTCAGTACAGGACAACAAAATACACAAAAGCACAACTTTACACAAATATGAAAAAGACACTACATGAGAGACAGTTCCACATTGAGTTCTAGACTGTAAATGCTACTCAAGTGTAGGTTAGTATGTTCCAACATTTTCAGTCAGGTATCTGCAGGCCCCTGGCGACTCATTTATCTAGGTCTGTATTTTATTCAGGTTAGTTTGAATTTTAGCATTAAATATTACCCACTTATTCAATGTAAGTATAATCAGGATTATTAGGTCCATAATTGTACATTATTTTTGGTTACAAAAAAAGTGTTCCTAAGGATTAAATGCTTTATTTATAATGAATGTTGTATGTTTTGTTACCTAATACTGTAGTAAACTACAGTTCCTTTGCGAATGACAAATATTCGAAGCCCCAATGCAAAGTTTCCCAAAATCAAGTGCAGTATAACAAGTTTAGGCTAGTAAAATGATTTTTTTTTCGTGTTTAATGTTGCTGCTACTGCTACGTTTTGTTCCTAAATGAATTATGCAAGGAAGTATCCTTATCCTTTTTGTACTTTTCAGATTTGATTCCAGAATATATCTATAGGTTTTAGAATGTAACTTAAAAGTAAAGTAATGAGTAATGTGATTAGTTTCTAAGAGGTAACCAGTAATGCAATCCCATCCATTTGAGCAATGAGTAATCAGTAAGGGATTACTTTTTTAGTAACTTCACCAGCACTGTCCATACCATTCCCTTACCCAGACAACTTTGTTGGTGGGAATTTGTACAGGAGCTCAGTTTAGGTCTGTGCTTATTACAGGTCATCCAATATTTCCCAGATTATAACATATTGTTCAAATGAGATAATGAACATATTTGGGTCATTATAATATATTGGGTTATGCATTGTCACTCCTTGGGTGGCCCTCTAATGTGCTCGTACACCTACAGAAATTGTGTTTCGAATCCTGAAGGTGCTTTCTGACCAGGTGAGATATCTGAAGACGAGGAAGCCAGTCTTGGAATTATCCTCCAGCACTGCCAAAGAAAGCTCTACCCGACTATTTTGACTAGGAAAAGCAGGGTAGAAAAACGTGGGAGAAAAAAAGTATTGTGTATGCCTGCGAGTGTGATTATTACATGCATGGTAACACTAACATGGATTAGATTAATGATGCAGAGCTCTCATTAGCTCTTTTATACACTCTCAGATCTGTGGCTTTACAGCCTTGATGTGGTGCCACTGAGCATTTCAGTAAGTCTGTAAGAGTTCGTAGCTTTGGATCGGACTGATGATGGATTGAAATGCTTTTAAGATGGTGGCGAGGAGCCCTCAAAGGAGAATCATTGCTCTTTCGTGAGAAACAGGAACCCAACAACGATTGAATATTCTTTGTCTGAGATACACTTGCCCTTTCTGTAAAGGGGGGTTTTTGGAGCAGAGGTTTCGTGTATTGTTCAGTGTTTGTGGTGAGTGAGAAACAAGTCTGGCGGAGAAAATCAAACACGGCACTGAATGCTTTCATTTAATGCACAGGGTGTGTACATGAAGGTATATCGGTGTTTATCGTTCTCCTATTTTAGCTATGACCCTCTGTTGTTTTCCATCTAAACCAGTGTGTGTATGTATGAGCAGGTGATTTGGCCCTTGCCGGAAGATCATAGAAGGCCGTCAGTTCCTTTTTCCTGTCCGGATATTCCCAGCATTCTCTTGCCAGAATCACAGGTCGAGAACGCTGGGAATCTGTGGGGCAGGAAGCCGGACCAGGCTGCCACTGCTCAGGACAGAAAGGCGCCCCCCCTTCCAAACAACACCTCAACCACCACTCCATTCGGCCCTGATCTCAAACCAGAAGGTTGGAGCTCAGTCCTGCCTTTAACTGTTAACACACCAAACACTAAGATCAACAGTCTGAATCTGAGGTAAGTACCTGAATTAGACAACGCTGTCCTCTGCTGGACAACGTTCATATTCCACAGCGATATGGTGACGTTGGAAGAGCTTAGTCTTTCAATAGCTTTATAAAATGCTCGCTTTCACTACTTGCTCAAGTTGCACAGTAGCAATGAATTTTCTAATTTGGTTTGACTCCCAGTAATTCCAGTTTGGCCAAGGTTTCATACAGGCACCAGGCCTGAGGGAGGGGATGCTGGTTAGTTTATCATCCTATTATAGACTGGTGTTTCATCTTGGCTTGTTCATATCTCCACATCCACCCCCAATACTGAGCAGGAAAAAGCAGGGTTCAAAACTTTAGTAATGGCTTTATCTTAGTGAAGGCTTTATTGGATACACTGCCTGTGGAATTCACAGAGGACATATTTGTCCATCATAGGGTATTTGATCAGTGTTAGTCAAGCAAGTCTCAAATCCGTAAATTTGTGTCTCAGATCTGACTTTTTATTATGTATTATGATGGAAGACAGGTGAATAAAAATGGCTGGATTACATTGAGATATATCTTCAGTTCTGTTTCTTTGGTTATATTACCGGTACCTCAGTGTCTCAATATACGGTTCAAATGGAGATCATATGTCCGTATGTGTAACTATGTTAAAAAAACTAAAGTTTTCATTTTTCACATGACTATTTGACATTATGAGTTGACATGAAGAAATGCAACAGTATTTGTTAACATTGAAAATAATTTCCAACTCTTTATGACCAATGTTTTTTGACTGATACATTTGTTGTGGAAACTGGAGCATTATAATTTCATAAAACTTGATTTGAGACATGCTTGATAGCTGGGACTTAACTTGAGTGGCTTGCTTGAGACTTAACCTTGACTTGCACATACATGTACCTATGTGACTTACTCGCACCTCTAGCACTTTACACATTCCTAGAGATAAATCGAAGTACTCAGTTCATCCACCAGCTTATTATTGGGAAGAAGGAGAAAAATGGAGGTCCTTGGTGAAATACTCCACACACAGAAACAAATAAATCTAAAAAGGTTAAATGGACTTGTGGTAGTAACACCATTCAATGCCTACATAATGTGTGTCTAACAGTTTATTTTGTACTAGTACCACATTCTAACCAATAAGGGACAGAGTCACAGGATGTCTGTCCGATTTTGATAATAGTCTGCTCTTCTTTAGTTCACCTTGAGAAACTCATCATCACCTGAAATATCAGAAACACAGAATATGTATTTAGTATTGAAACACTACTCATCCTGTAGTACAGTACTTTGAAAATCATTAGCTTACATATACTGTTGTTTTAGCAATGATATAAGGAATATTTGCATTACAGTGCAACCAGAAAATACAGAAAAGTAGTCAAATTCCCCCTCTGCTTGACAATAGGTCACAGGGCCAGAAATGGGCTGTTAAAAACTAAATAGATGAGGAGGAATATAAATGAAGAACAAATTAACAGTAAATGTTTATAAGGTGCATTAAATAACCTAGTCATAGCTATGAGCTATCATCAGTTGCCTGCAGTGTGGCTTTTAAAATGTTGTAGACATCCAGTACTCATGAGAAAAGAAACAAGCAGACCTGAAAGTGCCTCATGCTTTTGGAAATATGCTGAGGCATTATGGGAAATGTGGTGCATGTAGTGAATTTGCTTGGCATGTCCTGTATACATCCCATGATAAAATTGGCTTTTTTCAGCAGCAGTTTTATGCTATTTAAGTTTTTTTTTGACTAGATGGTCACTTTTTAAAACAATCAACTCTGGAGGCACCATGGAATCCAATGGACACAAATGAAAGTACTCCCTGAATGGGATGCCAGTCCATTGAAGTGCCCTCATAATGAAAGTACAATAGAAAGGTCTTTTTTCTGTTTGTGTTTGTGTGTACTTACCATCTCTCGTTACACCGCAGTACTCTTCACACTCCTTTTGACTGTAGAACCTGTTGCCATTACCCAGGCATCCTGTGTAGGTGAAGGCCACACACTTGCCAGAGGCAGAGTCAAAAGCCCAAAACTCCAGAGGTGCTTTACACTGGCCAACATTGATTGGGAGCCGGCAAACAGCTGAACGGGTAAACACACGGAGTATTTGTTATTTACAAACACACACTCAAGCCATTATTATTACTCTCTTCCTTCTCCTTCTCCCGCTCCTCCTCAACATAACATCCTCCAAAGAATAAGTCATATTTATATTACAAAAGTGTTTATGTAGAAGAATTGACTCTGTTTATTTGTTTTAAATGTTTTGTATTTCTCGTATATTCATACAATAATTAATAATGTATTTGTTTGTAATTCACTTTATATTATATTCTATTATATTCTATTATATTATATTACTGCATATAACCAACAACATCCATTCGATGCATATAATCCAGTGAATATTTTATTTATGTAGAGAAAGGATTGATTTAGTTTGGATGGAACATTATTTTTAAAGGGTGTGCTTATTATATTATAATAGAATTTCAGAGTCTGCCATACCCACAGGCTGAGACAAGACTAGAGTCCAAATGAGGTCGAGACCACACTCCTCAACTCTAAGTAGTCTGACTAAGGACAGTTGCAAAATGGAAATGTACAGGGATGCCTCACCCTCAGTACGGCAGGTCTGCAGGCATTCTTTCTCTGTGTTAAAGTTGTTCTCATTGCCCATGCAGCCGCCAAACACAAATGGCTCGCATGTCATGATAGACGAGTTGTAGTGGAAGCGCTGGAGCATCCCAAAACATGGGCCAGGGTCAGGCTTAGCCGTGCAGGAGTCTGAACATGCAGATACACACACAATGGGATCAGAGGACACCTGGATGATGGATGAGCTCTTCAAGCATTACTTGAATTATACTGCTCAGAAAAATTAGGAGATATTTCATTATGGGATCTTTTGAAATATTAACTAATTTTTGTGAGCAGTGTAGTTATTGGCCTGACTGACTGGGCTGTTATGCCAGCGACCAATGTTTTTACTTCACAAATAACACAATTAAAATTGTTCACCTGCTCCTCTGAACATGGGGGTGTCGTCTGCGGACCCTTCTTCTGGGGGTGGCAGCACAGCACTCCTTCTCGCTCTTGTCTTTAGTAAATAGCAATAGCAAACAGTTAATATACTGCTCACAATAAATAGGAGATATTTCTAAATGAAATATCACATAATGAAATATCCCTTATTTTTGTGAGCAGTATAATGAATACAAACATATTATCAGATTGTAATGTAATTGTCTATAATGTTCCACATTTTTGTTTTGTATTTTTGAAATTCATCCTTATTTAACAATGTTTTGATAATCATTTGTGTCTATGATTATTATACACTATTATTTTTATACTATATTTTTTAAATAAAAGAATGCTGGGATATGTGCACATGAAAGAAACTCCACTTGACAGATGAGAGTTAAATGGATGAGCTTGTTCAGAATAAGGATACTCCCATGACAATATTGTGGTTTTAAACAAAAGGCAGAATGATGCAAATCAACTTAATTTCTTAATCTATGTATTTACATGGAAAATCTGCATAAATCTGTAGCCACAATGCAGAGAAGCACCAAATGTTTACAATGTTTGATGATGTCTTTGCGAGGGACTTCAGTCTGTACTTTAAGCGTGGAAGATGAAAGTCAATAAAGGAATGCTCAATTCAAGCAGTGCACCAGGCAGCACGTCAGGCCAGGTTTTTGTTATTTTTGGCAAGCAGCTAACCAGACTACAGATTTTAACATGAACTACAAAAAATGTCATGACTAACTGATTTTGTTGTTATTATTGGGTTTTCTTATTCCAATTGGGTTACTGTTTATAACCCAAAAAAACAGGTAACTGGGCTTTTCTATCACTATCAGAAATGCATTACTGCTACATTTAAATGCTATTTACATTGTTTGTATTATCATATAACTGTGCTAAATACTAATCTTATTTACCAATCCAACAAAACGTTACAATGCATCTATAAACAATATAACAAAAGAAAAATAACTGTCACAAAGGCATGATGACTATGGCTAGCTGATAGGCAGCACTACTTCTTTAATCATTACCATCATTTTACTGGTCATTTTTCTGTTTAAATACAGTGTTTTCCCGCCACAGTTTTGGATCAAACCATTCGCCATTTATAAACAGGGAGAGCTAGCGGTACATGTAGCCTTTTAGACAAATATTGCCGTGATGTGTTTTTCTAACCAATTAACCACCGATTCTGTGTATGTTTCGGTAACATAAAATCTACTCAATAAGCTACTTTAATTATTTTCTCTTGAACCTGCTCTGTACTCGCGCGACAACCGTTCCCGACTGCTGCCAGTGAATCCGTCCAATTTAATAAGAGCTAGTATCACGGGCGCGCGCGCTTGCTTTCAAAATAACGGCTATTCGTTGGGTGAGTTTTTAACGGTTCACTTTGTGGCACAGAATTAAAATTAACACGTTAAATATGAGTTTGGCGTACATGTGTATTTTGGGACTTTATTTAGGACAAGTGACATTATTTTAACTTTGAAATAATCAAGTTGCCCTTTAGTGACTGTCATGGTGTGTAATGTAATGATAAATATACATGGTGTTCAGTAGGTGCTTCGTAGGTCACCGTTTCTATATTTAGTGTTAATATAAATAGCATAGTTTACATGCCACCAGAAAATTAGTAAAACTAAACAGTTTTTCAGACATGCAATACAATAGTGTTTATTCCCAGCTTTAACACTGAATATAGTGTAAGTGACCCATGGTAATTAACTCTCTTATAGCAGTAAAAACCATAATGTGTATTTACTGCTGCTGGGAATTATGGTGCTGTGACACAAACACTAAATCAAACAAGGTTTAAGTAGAAAAACTACATAAAAACTTGTTATAGTAAACGTCGACATTCTCAACTCTGGATGTGGTCTTGCTCAAATATGAAGCAAAAGCTGTTACGTAATCTGTAATTAATAGAAAAGCAAAATCTCCTGTTTGACAGAAAGTGTATTTTTTGTTATTCCTCAGGCTTTTCTGCCATTAAGGCCAGACTTTTTAAATTGCTTGTTCCTCGGATGTCCCTACTGAAGAGGGAGGGGGGAAAAAAGTCTTTAGTTTTCAGCACTTTTCAGTTTCTTGAGGATTATGTGGAATCAATACAAGGAAGGAGAAAGAAATAATTTTAAAATAAAATTTATTTAACCTACGATTAAATTAAAAGGAAGTGCTAATGTTTTGAGTTACCAGTCTAATTTGAATTAAAACCAATATCCATTTCCTAACGATGTATACTCATTGTATCCCAATATTGTATTCTGTCCCAGAAATCATGGGGTGCAGGCAAACTAACAGGTATTCTAATTAGTTTTTTTTTAATATTTGACCCTCCTCAGGCAGCCAGTAGTGTCCGAGTGTGAAGCCTGACCTGGTCAGAGGGATTTATGTAGGTTTTTATGTTATCTCATTTCACTGCTTTTGTGATTTTAATAAATGATGGCCACCACACCAGTTAATGCATGTATCTTTACCTGAGTTGCAGGTTGTTTGGTGTTCTCTGGAATCTGTTCTCCTGGAACACAATCTCCTGAAGATGATGGCAGAGACAGACAATATGGTGATTTATATTTATACTTGTTCTTAGCTTGTGATTCTAAATGATACAGTACCTTTGTTCTCTTTAATGGAGATGGTATCTGCAGCCATTCCCTGCTCAGCAACCAGAGTCTTGAAATCCTCAATGAGAGATGGGCGCAGCTCCTTTTTACGACCTGTTTGGAGAAGCGATCAAGTCAATTCTGTTTTTTCTTTAAACTGAGAGCTAGACTGTCTGCTATTTTAGTATGGAGTAAAAAGGGCCGTACCTATTGAGCTACAAAAATAACCGTTGAGTGCAAATGAAAAAGGCACAAATTAAATACAAAGTACAAATGTAAAGTGAAAGTTTAACTGTGTGTGCTGAATGTGAGGAAGCAGAGTGAGGTCAGTTAGTTTTTAAGCACAGATCTTTATTTTTACCAGTGACAAAATAACATGATTTGTGCGCCTTTGCTTTTTTTTACTGGGTTTAAAGTAATCCATGTGCATTGTGAGCTTGGTACATGGCAAATTGGTTCTTCATATGTGACAATATATAATTTTTGTGTGTGAATTAAATTAATTTGCTAAACATTTGGATCTTCCAGGTGTTTTTTTGCACCTGCTTATTTGTAGAACATTTTTAACTCTGATGTGACACTGACATGTTTGATCAGTCTGCTTACCGACAAAGTTGCTTCGCGCTAGAACAATAATGACCCTAAATTGTCTGTGGGAAAACAAGTCTGCTGGTTTATTTAGGTCATGTATAATCATCAGATCTCACCATAGAGTTTGACAGAGGTGGTTTGGGTGCCTCCACGCTGCTGTTTGTACATCACCACCAGTGCATACTCGTCATAGTTTGTGTGGACTACATAGGCATCCACATCAGCTGACCATTCTGCATGGATATAGGCAGAGAGGGGGGCAGGAATTGATTACACACACCCATTACATATTTCACAAATGTAGTCACCTATTTATATGCAGTGTAATTAATAGGAAAGTTTTGTAGGCTGATATGTCAAATTAAGATGTCCCCTAATGAAATATCCCCTATTAATCCTCTGTATAAGTGGCCTGCTTTGATGTTTGACAGTACTTACTGACACTGTGGTAGTAGAATCTTCCTGGGGTTTCAGTCAGAACGTAGTCACCAGTGATCATCTTACACACACCGTGTCTACAAATCCAGCATTAAAGACGAGCACTGTTAAGACGGCCTCAGCTACTATGTGGTCATACACTTTACTTTAACCGGCTCTTTACACCACATGGCCCTCAGTACTGTTAAGTAGTTTGTTTATGACTAATGCATGCATGTAATGCCTACCCTACAGGCATAATATTACCATAGACTGGTTGGAACAAGTCTGTGGAAAGATTTATATCACACCCACATGGGACAGGTTTGTTTTTTGATATACGTTATTAATTAGTTTTGTGACCTAAATGCCTGACAAGAAAGCTTGGGTTTTGTAGTTGAACTTTTTTTTATGTACAAGCATGGTACAAAGGTAACTACATGTATAAGTTAACTAGCTTACATGTGAGTATAAGTGTAAATTTGTACTTGTAAGTAAGGTTGTACCTGGACATGATTCGGGTCATGCTGAGAGTGTTTGGTGAATCACTGCGCTGCAGCTCTAGAGAGCCGATTGGTGCATCTCCCTTGTGCTTCCTTTTCCAGGGACAGTTGGAAGCTGATGCAATATCATACCATTTGCCCAAGAACTGCCAATATCAAACATGAGTGATTGAGAGCATCAGATAAAGGTAGGTGGAATCCTATCAATTCTGTAGATATGACTATATGGTGGCATGTTAGTCTGAATGGTTAATGTCGCCTCTCACAGCTTTGGAGATTCCCATTCCATCTTTGTGCTATGTCAGTGAGGAGTTTTCATATTCTCCCCATGTGAACTCTGGTTTCCTCCCACATTCCAGAGTTGCATTAGGTTAATTGGTTGCTCTAAATTGCTGTGTGAATGTTTTACTAGTATCGATGTAAACTTGCTCCTGTCCTGAGTAGCCTTTGATGCTGATGTGACATGAAATACTTCAATCAATAAACATAGATCTTATACTATATTGTGTTCATATTTTTTCCCCACTTATACCACAGTCCACAAATTAATCTGATATTTAAATAATGATGTGTTATGGACACACTGATTCATAAGGTTTATACATTTTGTTTTATCAACCATATACAGTCGAATCCGGTTAATCATACCAACTGTTTATTCGGAACGAATCCTAAAGTACCAAAACAAATCCTATTATATACGTGTAATGTTATTCATTTATTTGGACTAAAATTCAGTTTAATCGGACCAAAGAATGTGAGAAGCGAATAAGGAAAAAAAAAAGCCACAAGTCGCCACTTAGAGCGGATGCAAAGTGGGTCAGTGAGATATGGGAAAATTCCTCGGCTCCCTGGGAGAATTTATACTTTAAAAAGATGGTAGGAAATGCAATTAAACTTTGCGGCGTTATTTTATGCAGAAGGGAAATGAAGGCAGTCCCGTTGCTGCGTTTGTGGTGATTTTGTTGAAGTGCAGTCCATCAAGAGAACGCGTCAGATCACACTGGATAAGTTCTTCAAACGTTGACTGGAATTTAGTAAGAAC
>JAVSBV010058261.1:0-10672 GCA_033117975.1 Parotocinclus spilosoma
GGGAGGACATGCAGACTCCACACAGAAAGGACCCAGGTCTCTCCACCCTTGGATTGAACCCGGGACCTTCTTATTGTTAGGCAGCAGTGCTACCCACCAAGCCACCGTGCTGCCCCACAGCTTTAAAAAGTAAGTTGTAACTAATTATTCTGACCACAACACACATTTCCAGTTGAAGTGGTTTTGTGAATGCTGCTTGATATTGTAGTGATAGTAGTAGTGTAGCGTAGTTTACCAAAGTAGAAATTATTTTGTAATATTTTTATTATATATTGTTGCTCTGTCACAGCTTTTTTTAGAACATGTTGTAGACCTGAAATACAGGCCTGAATGTTTATTAACAAATGGAATAAAGCTGACCTGATAAAACATGAAATATCTCAGGTTCATACAGTCTGTTAAGACACAATTTGGGTTTAATTTAAACTTTCTTCTTGGTGACCCTTGATTATGAATTGATTTATTTTTGCTTTAACTGGGATTTGGAAGAGATGATCTTACTTACCATAGGATTGTTCTAAACAAAACATCTGCACATGGATTTTGAAATAATCAGTCTGCCTTCTTAGTCATGCACTTTTTTGGATTTTTTGTTCTTGGTAAAGACTCACGCACACACGCACGCACAGACACATACGTACATACGCTGTCTGTGGTAGATATAAAATGTCTAACTCATTTCCCCCACGCTCTACTTCAAGCCTGCATGACTATGAACTAGTGACATAGTCGTTTACCTCATACTGTATAAAGTGTATTTTTGCTGGTGTACTTAGCCATAAACTAATAAAGTAAAGCAGTTATCATTAGTTTGTTTATATACCTAGATTTATATTACTATTTACCATTGTTAATGTACCTTGTTCAATGTTTATTTGATACAAAACATAGCCTATAAGATGTCATGTCATGGTGCAGTAAAAAAACAGAACAAAGTGTTTTTTTTCTTTTTTCATTATTGTTGTGATCAAGCAGGACATGTACATATTTATGAAAAATACATGTGATCTTATACCTACAACTGACTTACAAACAAGTATTCCAAATAAAGTTTGCTTGTAGTGAATCAAATGGACACAGACATTCTGTAGGGGTGTTAAACAGCTAAAATTTTACATTTAAAATTTTGAGCTTTTCTCTCTCTCCTACCATATTCTATTAACCCACGCTACATTACAGAGTGAATAGCACTGTTAAAGTGATCAGTGGGATCTTGTGGAAAGTGTGAAAGCCCAGTCATGCTGGGGGTGCAGAATTGGGGCACAGAAGAGGGGCCTTTTAATAAGCATGGTTAGCCACATAAAGAGATTCTCCTGCTGCTCCTCCTTTGTCTCCGCTACCAACATATTTACCAATGCATGCGGCACTGTTGGCCTGTAGGAAAAGCAATAAAAGAGAATGAATCAATGTTAATAAAACAACATTTGAAACAACATTTACTCCCTTACCCTTTAAAAACAAAGGGTTTGAAAGACATAAACAGGGGTTTACACACCACAGCTCTCTTGACAAATTCATCCTGGCAGGCTTTAGCATTTTCCTTCTTGCCTCCCCAGGCTTTAAGGGCAGAGGCTTGCAAGGCACGGCCATAAGAAAAGGTGAGAGCCCATGGTTTGTGCAGAGGGCACGTGTTTATGGCGTTCAGATTGACTGTGGCTTCCTCTTCACTTTGGCCTCCGGACAGGAAGGTGATACCTTTGGAGAATGTGTAAAATTGGAAAGTTTGAGAAAGATAACTGGTAACCAACTGTATTAATTAATTGGTGTGAATCACTCTCCAGTGGTCTGCTGCACTGTGCATGATATGATGTGTAAGGTCATGGCTCTATTTGCCACCCATGGCAACCCAAAACATACATAAAGACACTTATCCCACTACACATTAAACACACTGAATATTACACAACACATTTGTTGCTTAACTACTACATAAATGTTACCATGGTATCAGAAGAATATTATTGTCATTTTATTTGAAATTCCAGGAACTCATGTCTGGTGCACCATATTTCTTAAGACCGAGCTAATGAGGTAGGTAATGTGCTGTAAATTTCACCACCAACTCGTGTGTTTTAGGTACACATCTTTCTTTCCACACTCATTGTCCATTTTATCAGTCCCACTTACCATAAAGATGCACTGAAGTGGCACTGATGTGCTGGTGATGTTAGTGTGTGTTGTGCTGGTATGAGTGAATCAAGCACAGTAGTGCAGCTTTTACACCTCAGTGTTGTACTGAAAATTTTTACTAACCAATAGGCAGGGTCCTGTGAGCACTGATGCAGGATTAGAAGAAACTGCAACAAAAGATAAACTACTATCTCTGACTTTGCATCTATAAGTTGGAATAATATAGTGGATGTGTCTAATAGAGTGCACGGTGAGTGCACAGTGTTTAAAAACACCAGCAGCACTGCTGTGTGTGATCCACTTATACCAGCACAGCACACACTAACACACCACCAGCACATCGATTCACCAGTACAATGATTCCATCCAAACAGTACCTTATCTATACTGGTCCTTTGGGGTTCCTGACTATTAAAGAATAGAATAAAGGCAACAAGTATATAAGGTCAGACTTTTTTTTACTGCTTGTTTCGCGGATCTGCCAACGTTCATATTTGAAGAATACAAAAAAAATGTTTTTTGGTATTTCGCGAATCCGCCGCAGCACCAATGGTTTAAATTAAAAAAACATTTTTATATATATTTTATATATATAATTTCTTTTTTTGTTTTTTCCGCCCTCCAGTGGAGAGCCAACAGTATTGTTCTGTGCATAATTTTTTTTTCCAGATTCACTTTCATTTAAATGTAGATTAAATGTATTTTTATTTCTTCCTCCTTCCTTGTATTGATTCCACATAGTCCTCTAGAAATTGAAAAGTGCTAAAAATAAAGATTTATTTTTATTGTTTTTCCTCCCTCCTCAGTAAATTCTTAAGTAGGGACATCCGAGGAACAAGCAATTAAAAAAGTCTGGCCTAAAGAAACAGATTGACTATGGGCTGTAATTACCGAACTACAAAGTGCTTCTAAATGGTAAGTGGAAATGAGAAACTTGGCATTAAATGTAAAATCAAGAAGACATCCCTGATAAAGTGATTGGTGAGTGTATGCCTTAGTAGCCTGGATAAAAGACAATGGGCCAATTTGAACCATTCAGGTGTGAAAATTAGCAGCCAATGTTGATTGAAGTCATGACCATCACTCATTTTAATGAGTTAATTAGTTGTTAATCAGCTGTTGTACACAAGAAGGACATGTATCACATTGTATGGAAAAAAATATGGTGACCTCACATCTACAACTGACCTACAGACATTTTCTTCACATGTAATTTACTAGAAACAAATGGACATCCTTTAGATACAATTTTATGTATATATCATTGTCACAGTCATGGGACAATCTGAATCACTTACTGGCAGGAATTACTTTGTGTTATGTAGGAGTTGCATGACCTTTTCTCTTCAAAAAAACAGTTGTTTTAAAGCTGGTTTGTGCTTCCTCATGATGCCTTATTGGAAACCATCTGATCAATGTGTGAAAATAAATGCAGCACATATATTGTGGTCATCTTGCACACATGTTGCTAATACTCTAGTACTTATTTTCAAAGTCTAGAACTTTTAAAGTTTGCCCTGGTTACCTGGCATATTTTATTTTTCACAGCAGAACATTTTCTACTCTTCTGCTCTCCAATCACTCCAACAGGTATAAGTGCATACATAACTGACTTTCCATGTAATGAAAAAAATTAGATTTGGACTTTTTGGACCAAATAACTTTCTTCCATTGCTTCAGTGTCCAGTTCTGACTATCGCATGCCTATTGTTGGCACCCACTGTCAAAAGTGGACCACTTTACTTCTATAGCACTGAATGGAGCATTGTTTCAAAGCAGCCTATGGCAAGGAAAAACTCCCTAAACAATATAAGGAAGAATCCTTAGGAAGACTCAGAAAGGGACCCAACCTCCTTGTGTGGCTTATTATATGTAAGATAATATAATACATATTAGCTAAGATAAAATATTACATATAATGATTAAAATCAAATATTGTTATTAGGATGAAATAATCACTATTATTTGTTATTCAGTCTGTGCAAAGTTGTCATGTTTTGGCTATGTGTGTGCATGTGCTTGTGTCTTACCTGGTACGGCAGGTGGCACAGTGCGACGCAGGGCAGTGACTGTAGCCATAGCGACCTCCTGTGATGTGTACTTGTGGGAGCAAGAGTGGCCAGCAGTCACCATATTAGGTTTAAGCAGAGTACCTTCAAGGTAAACATGATGTTCAGACAGTGCCTTGTAAACAGCTGCCAAAACCTTCTCGGTCACATACTGGCACCTCTTCAGGTCATGGTCACCATCAGGGAGGATCTCAGGCTCCACAATTGGGACGATGCCATGCTGATGAGTGAAGTGAAAGAAAGTAATGAGCAAAGTGTCCCAAATAGAGTTAATTATAGTTAAGAAACTTTCAAACTGTAGAAACTTGCGTTTGTGCCACAGGACCCAGGGGCAATTGTAGTTTTTAAAACACTATGTAGAAAGACTTTTTAGCTGCTACTTTAAAGTGGATTTAGTTCTCTGCACACAGGAACCATAAGTGTTCTAAGTATGCCGCGATTGGTTCAGATGTAATATCTGAAATGTTGTTTAGTGTTTGGTCCAGGTACAAATGCAAGTTCAACCTCCATGTTTAAACTGGTAGCCATATTAACAACAGATCTTTGCACTTAAAATGGATAAACACAGACAAAATGGATAACAGTGGAGTTCAGGCTTTAGTGAGCCTTTATGTGATTTCACTTTACTTCAGTGTCACATAGTGTTCCAACCAGTGCAATGAATGCAAACAAATGGAACAATTATAGTTCTCCTATAATTTATCCTAAATTAGTCCCCAGAACTGTGTAATGATGAATTACCGTACATGTGCATATTAGTTATTTGGTTATCATGTACACATTACCATCTGGCAGATGCTCGCATAACGTGCCAGCACATTGGCATTCTCTTTAATGGCCAGGCTTGACGGTGTGGTGGGAGTGATCTTCAACACACAGCGCCACTTGGCAAAGTCAGCTCCGTCCTTTTTGTACTGAGCACAGCGCTCGTACAAGCCATCCAGCCCTGAGGTGTGACCATTACATCAAGAAGAAATAAACCATCAGAGAAACTTTGTTGCAACAGATGCAAATGTTAAGAGGCCTAAACGACTAAGAGGAATGACTATAAACCTACCCTGAGTGGTAGTCTCTCCATTAGTTCCAGCCAATGGGACCACACCCTTGTCCACTTTGATGCCCACTACCATGCCTCTGTCCTTGATGAGCTGAGGAAAGAGCTTGCCATCGTCCGACTTCTGGTAGAGTGTCTCATGGAAGAAGATAACTCCCCCAATGCAGGACTTAATGCTGTCATCAGCAGTGAACAACAGCTGCCGATAGAATCTTCTGTTCTCCTCAGTGTTCTCAGCATTGATGCTCTGGAAGCGTTTTGCTACGCTGCCTGTGTGAACAGTGCATAGTAAGTAAAGCAAGGAGGCATCGATATGGCTAAAGCATCGAAGAACAGAATACTGTAAGTGCACTCATCAACCACTCTATTATGTATAGCTGTTAAACCGCTCGTTATCTGTTCGTGCATTTAGACTTGGCCAAACAACCTGTTGAAGCTCAAATTGTGCACCAGAATGGGGATGAAAGGTGATTTTAGGTGATTGCATCTCTGACACACAACATGATAAACCTTGAAACATTTACATTTACAGCATTTAGCAGACGCCCTTATCCAGAGCAATTGTGGGTTAAGGGCCCAACTGTGGCAGCTTGGCAGAGGTGGGATTTGAACCCTGGACCTTCTGGTCCAGAGGCCAGTAGCTTAACCGTTAGGCTACCATAGTCCCATATACTATGCATACAGATCATGTACTTTGATCAGAGAAGGAATCTCTTGCATAAGTCTGCAGCTATTAATATACTAACTATCTGTGGTATTTCGACTGCAAAGGCTAGCTTCTACATATCATACAAAGTTAACTCTTAAAAAGGTGGATAGTTATTATATCATCCAGTGTTTCTGTACCACTTACACAGTTATAAAGAGATTCTGATGGTTTGTTGATTAGACTTTCTTTTTATAATTATTTATCTGGATTTTGTATCTGGAAGGTGTATTAATATTACAGTTCTTTAAGTTCAGTTGAATCCTCTGACAAGCAATATTTTGATATTAAAATGATATTAAAGTGAAAATGGTTTCAGTGTGCGCTAGAAAATAAATCTATATCTATATATATATTCTATATAAATATTCTATATATATATATATGTGTGTGTGTGTGTGTGTGTGTGTGTGTGTGTGTGTGTGTGTGTGTGTGTGTGTGTATTTGTGTATATATCCTGTGTTACATATTTCATTCTAAAGAGGGGAGAGAGCTGTAATAAGAAACAAGAAAAAAATTGTCATGTAACACTACAGGCTCAGATGCTACACGTTAGCTCAGATGTTTTTATTTTCGATGTTTATTTAAACATACATTTATTTCTTTAGAAAAAGTATTATTTGTCTGAACAATGACGGGCAAATGGAGTAGTTGTTCTCAAGTGAAGTGGAGCCGCTATTGTATGTAACAGATTGCATCCAGACCGTGAAACAACAACACAGTTGTGTCAGCAGACTTTTTCTAAAGTCAAGAACACAGGTTCCACACGTTTGTCAAATAGATAAAATAGCTACGTTTGTAAAAGAATAATGGTGGATATATTGAACATTTTCTGTTTTGTTTAATATGATGCTGGAATTCCGGGACCTTCCGTAGTTTGCAGAGAGACACAAGTCAGGTGTTTCATTATCTTCTTCACACGTCCAACTGTAGTCTATGCTGTTTTCAGGATCTATTAATTTGAATTAATTTTTGATTATTGTTTTTACTATATTGGAAAATGTGCGCTTTTAAGGTACATTATCCATGGTCTGTTTTTTGTTCTTTGCTTATCTCCCGAAATAGCAGTTGTTGTCAAAAGGCAGGTACGTGTTTAGGTACGTGTCAGTTTGGGCAATGGCAAAAGTACTGTGGGTCAAGTGTGGTTCAGCTGTTGCCAGTCAAACTAAAGCTTTATCACAACATTCAGACACTTTGCCACAACTGACCCAAATTAAAACTACCACAAGTAACGCTTGTGTATGGCAACACAGCCAGATTGAGTTGAAATCACCGCCGTCATGCCACGGAGGCATGTGAACCAAAGAAATGACAGGTGCCTCCGAACAGGGCCATCCATCCATGTCTGAACTTAATTGCTTGTTAATTATTCCTTTTAATTATCAGTCCAGTATCGTATACCGTTTAGATCCCTGCAGGGGTGTGGCATATTCTTTGACAATTAGCTTAACATACTAAACATGACCGGTTCAGGAAAAAATGTACTATGAAATTTGACAGTGGGACCATTAAGTGGACACCAATCATTCATTGTAGAAGTGTGAGCTTTATGGTCAAGCTGTGAAAGTTCACAATAAAACTGTCAATCAGTTTACAGTTTTACTATGAAATTGTACAGTACTTTTGTTCCTAAGTGTACCTAAAGTTTTACTGTACGCTGTATGCTGTGTTAAACGTGTAATCACGTTACAGCACTCATGTGCTACCTGGCGTCTCCGCACACAGATATATGATTAATATATTGTAAATATGTATTTTTTTAATTATCCTTATTGCTTTATCGTTCCAAAGTCTCTATCTGGTCTCAACTCAACCGCGTTATTAATTCAGAGTGACATTAGACTGGGGCTACAGAAATCATTCCTCCCTCGTCATAGCGTCACTCCGCTGTATAATAAATGTTAACTCACCTGTCTCGGTTGAAAATGCTGATCACTCGAAGTCCCTCAGAAGAGCCAAACAGACACTTTTAATGCAAGCACACATTGCATTAGATGCGCGAAAAGTAATCTTTTAACAGCTAAAGTGCTCAGTTCCTCTATTCTCTGTGCACAAGGAAGTAAGGAAGCCTTTATTCCGCGTCCAAACGCCTATACTAATTTACTAAACAGTATGTCAGGGCAGAACTGACTGTAGGTGGTCACGTACTATTAAGTAGGGTAGTATGCGGCTGGAGACACGGCCAATGGCCTTTATTAAAAAAATACACAAAAAAGTACACACGGAAGCAAGATACTATAGCGTTCAATGCAAATAAGCCCGTAACAGAGGCGGGTAGGGTTTATAGCTATGGCTATTCTGTTTATTTGAACAATTCTCGGATACAATATAAACCTACATTTATTCTGAACTAATATTCGGTTATTTCACTTTTTTAGACCCATGTGAATACATAAAACACTAGCAAAGATCGTTACGAAAAAGGATGTGAAAATGAACTTAGTACTGCCTCCGTTTAACCCAATAGGCAGTACCAGACTGAGAGCATAGACGGCACTGCCCACGCGTTTGCTTTAGCAAATTCTGGCATGCTTCAGATACTTGTTGGTGGCAGGAAAACAAAGCGAGAAAAATGTAAATGTCGGATCGGTACGGAAACCCGATATTTGCATATCTAACGTCACTTGATCTGCATTGGACTGAAGGTAACGATGTCAGTTCATTTCCACGCACGGGGAAGCCACATGCCAAACTTAATTCTAAATTTCAGGTTTACTATTTCATCTTTCCGTTATGCGTCTGGCAGCAATGCACTAGTTGCATAAATATTTAGGGCTGTACATTTTCCCAAACAATTAAATTGTTGAGGTTTACCTCCAACACGTTTTGTGAATTAGCATTCGTGCTAATTTTCTTACAAGTCATTTCAATATAACAAAATAACAGCGTTGCAATGTATTTTATACTATAAATGGTACGGCGTTATCTTTGATGAAGTATAATCTGTAGTGTTCAGGTGCGTAATCCGTTATCATGTTCAGGGTCTCCGCTAAACATTGGAAAATAAAACAAGCTCACTACAGCAGTGCTCATTAGTTTACTTGTAGCCTTCATTTGATGTTTTAATGAAACCTGATTATCATATCTGTCATGAAATCGTGTCTTTGTGGTATTCATTTCATTGCATTATGATAAGTTCGCAGCTTTGGTTTGCATGTTTTTCTGAGATATACTGCACACAAAATTAGGGGATACTTTAAAATGTCTCTGATAATGAAATATTCCATGTTTTGTAAGCAGTGTATAAATAATCATGTTCAGTGTCCAACTACATTGGTGTATTTAGCAGCAACTAAAGGCAAATGCAAAAAGCTTTTTCAAAGAAGTTTGATTGAATAAACAGAGCAGGGGCACAAACAGGGGTGAGCAATATGAGTGGCAGTGTTTCAAGAGAGACAATCCAAACCTTTACAAGGCAAAAGCAGAATCCAGTAAACAAAAGCAGGGGTCATACCCGGAGTAAACGTTCAAACAGACAAACTTATGCAGTGACACTGAAAATCCGCAAAGGAATGGGTGAACAGAGCAGCACATAAATGTGGGAACAAAATGGGAACCACTGTACATGATCAATATCAGACCGATGGGAGCAAAAGAGTGAATGAACTGGCAGGAGAGAAGCTTGTTGAGAAGTGTAGTCCGAGGAATGAATTTGCTTACATTTTTTTGCATTCTATATCTTTCAGTTTATATTCTGCTTATTCTTAAGTTATTACGTTGTAGTGGCCACTGGACTTTGTAGTTTTACTATTACAGACTTACAGTCCATCTGTTTCTATACACTTTACCTTACTGTGTTCTTTTTTCTTTTCTTATTAGATCAGATCCCCCACAAGACCACCAGATCACATATAAAGTACTATTTGTGTGGTGAGTCATTCTCATTACTGCAGTCACACTAATGTGAGCCGATAAGATTTAAACAGACACAGTAGGGCAGATCGATAGTGATTTAAAACTTACTGATCACTGTCTTACAATTCAAGCAAATGTGGGTTTTCTTAAGGATCCAACTGTGACGCCTTGGCAGAGGTGGGATTTAAACCCTGGACCATCAGGTCCAGTACCTTAGGCTACTACAGTCCCAGATGTCAGGGACAGTATCTCATTTGTTGCACTGTTTGTGTTAGTCATCCTCTAATGCTTCATTAGCTCACAGGATGCTGCCTACAGACTGCTGAATGAGTTGAGCCACATTGAGGGATCTGAAATTCCTCCAGATTCCAGTTTCATTTAATGACATTATGCAGATGGAGAAATATGCAAATACTTTCTCATCTTTCTTTCAGGAACATTGTTTTTGAGCATTTCAATTTGCTAAATTTCTCATACATCCCGTGCTTTTATTTGCTCCTCAAAGACCCCTTGCTTTTAAACCAAGTACATACAGTCGAATCCAGTTAATTAGACCACCGGTTAATGGGACCAGCCGCTTATTTGGACAAAATCATAAAGTACCGAAACAAATCCTATTATATACGTGTAATGCTATTCGATTATTTGGACCAAAACTCCGCTTAATCGGGCCAAAGAACGTGAGAAAATAAGAATAAGAAAAAGAAGCCACAAGTCGCCACCTAGTGATCAGCGATTTATGGGAGGATTTTTGGGATCTCTGGAAGAATTTATGCTTTTATCAAAGGTCAGGAAATCCGAAAAGTTGTGCTGACAAGAGCAAAACCAGTGGCAGGTGAACACGCCCACCACTTTCTT
>JAVSBV010058272.1:0-10671 GCA_033117975.1 Parotocinclus spilosoma
TATATATACATATAACTCGCCACTTCACGGTTCACCTTTTGCGGCCTCGGAGCATCGCAGGTTTTTAAAAAATATTAATGGAAAAAATATCTAGCAGATTTTCTGTGTTTCACAGGTTTTTGTAGAACTTTCACATTAAAAAAAAAATCACAATATTTAGAAAAATATATAAAAAATGTTAATTGTAACTGTAAAGCAATGTTAAAAATCATAAAATATTAGGATTTACAGTAAATAGCGTATTTGATGAATACTCACCAAAAACAGGAAGTAAGAGCATCGCCAGCCTGAGTCGCTACTTGTCGACATGACAAGTTTTTATCTGTGGTGTTGTGTTCGCTGTTTGTAAAAGTTTCATTATAAACTGAATTTATTCAAGCTCTACGATGCCACCAAAACGATCTACAAGTTCTATGGCTAAAATGGTGTATAAATACTTAAATAAATATACCGTCGCTACTTCACGGATTTTCATTTATTGCGGGTGGTCTTGGAACGTAACCCCCTCCATAAACAAGGGCATATATATATATATATATATATATACTCACAAAATCATCAGCAACATGCTGGTCCTGGGAATTAGTACACCTTGTTATGGATCTTTAATGTGTGATGTGGGCAAAATGGTTCAGGCTATTTCTTATGCAGCAGACCTGAAGATTTTAGAGAGAGAGAGAGAGATAATAAAAACAAGATATATCAGAGTGAAAATGAGGATCAAATCAAAACTCTATTAAAATTAATGAACACTCAGCACTCTATTATTAGGCAGTGATTGAGAGACAGGGAGAGGAGAAAGGACAGATTGTTCTAATCATAGACCTGATGCATATTCTAGGCATATTTTCAAGACAAACATACATATCTTTGCATATTAATAAGGTGTTATGCGTATGCGCATGTGCGTGTGTGTGAGGCAGAGAGACAAAGAGTGAGGGAGAGAAAAATGAATGAAAAAGAAAGAGGTATGGTTCTACCTAAAGCACCATGCTACCTTTATGCTAATTTAAAGGAAGATGGATGTACAGGGAATGTAATAGCCTCTCAAGGGTCCTACATTGCAGCTACCTAGAGTAAGCATGTGTGTGTGTTGGGCTGCCTGCCCAGTTCTATCAGTGTTAAATCATATATGTGTTAAATTGACCTAGCCCACTGAGGCTAGCAACCAAGCACACCGTATATCAACCATATAAGCATTTGATCATTAAGAATGCATGAATAGCACACTTTAGTTTTTGTAATGGTGTACAGCTCTAACACTAAAGATCAGTTGCTGGAGACTGGATTGTTCTACAAAATCAGCAGGAGGAAGGGCAGTCTTGGGAGCAGGTATTATCAGTTCTGTTGAAGAGGATCAGAACAGAGCCTCCTAATCGAGCCCTAAGAGACTTATTAGAGTCAATTAAACAAAGCTGAAACTATTAAAAAAACATTACATTAATCAAAAAAGTAAATACACTGTATATAAAAACAAACTGAAATCATATTCATTTGTGTTGTGTAAATCCAATATCTTCACGTTCTGAGATGTGGAAAAAAATCTTAAGGGTCTACCTATTGTGTGGGGATCCCCTGACCTGTATGACATGACCACAGACCCAGTCCCACTTTAACGCAAAAACTCAAGGACACATACAGGTGTATACAGGGAAAAACACAAATACCACTGTATGTGTTTGAGTAACATATATATATTTTTAATTCCTTAAATTACTGACAAATTCCAAATAAAAAATATATAAGTAGTATTGACAGGAGCATTTTTTCACTGTAAATGGCAACTGGTCTTGAGTTGTGTTTTCAGACCTTAATTAACAATAGAAATAATATTCAATATTATGGGACTGCGCTAGCCTAGTGGTTAAGGTACTGGACCTGAATGAACCTGATGGTCCTGGGTTCAAATCTCACCTCTGTCAAGCTTCCACAGTTGGGTCCCTAAGAGCGTCTGTTAATGCTGTAAATGTAAAATGTAAATGTAAATAAAAATAATACTTCTTGACAAAAAATAATTCAGCAAGAAGGTGGGATCCAGTAAAACTTTATTTATGAATGTAATGATGATATATGTAAGTGATTACTGCAATGGAGAAGTTTATAAGGGAAACTATTAAAAATATGTATTGTTTACCATTATTTGCCGCCTCTAGTTATTCAGATACTGGAATGGAATTTCTGCCATACATGTAGGTATGTTGATTTTGAGTGGCCCCTTATTTTCTCCAGCGTGTATTTTCCTATTTACATGACTTTATGGGCAAAGGTGCCAGGGAGACACACAGCTTTTTGGTGCTTGGTGCTTCTTGGTCTGCTAAGGTGTGATACATGACAGAGAGGATTATAGTTGATAATAACTGCTCTATCTACTGAGCCATTCTGGTTTGTATTCTGTCAATTTGAGGACATGTGCATTTGACAGGTTTGACACTGATGTTTGATGAAGAAGCCTGATT
Source organism: Parotocinclus spilosoma (assembly GCA_033117975.1). Lineage (NCBI taxonomy): Eukaryota > Metazoa > Chordata > Actinopteri > Siluriformes > Loricariidae > Parotocinclus > Parotocinclus spilosoma. Next base: position 2,457 of record JAVSBV010058272.1, read on the forward strand.
TATATTTCAGTTTGAACTGGCTTTCAAAGCCTTCAAATGGCCTGTTAAGGATTTATAAAATTACTGCAGGGATTTACTTTAATTCAGTCAAAATAGCATTCTAAATGACTGGATAGGGAACTTGAAGTGGGCATGAGGCAGTTTGAAAAATTCACCCTCCAGAACAGAGATTTCCGGACTCTTTATAATACTTTAATTATATGCAGCAAGTATGTGAAAATGGGTCTGGGAGGCGCTTTTCCTTCCTACTGGTTTTTGACTTATGCGAATGTTTCATCTGCTGGTAACAGGTTCGGCTAGCCAATATTCAGATATCCGTTTTTATTAGGTACTTATTAGTGCATCTTTAAAACCTTTAAGTAATGTCAGTGATGTAATACCAGACTGTTTGATTGGCCATAATGTCTGAGGTGACACAGCGGCACATGCAGTTAGCTCCTAAAATCAAGCTCAGACTCCATCTGTTTGGACTTTGCATGTATTCCCTGTGGGTTTACTTCAGCTTATCCAGTTTCTACACACGTTCCAAAGACACATTAGGTTAACTGGTTGCTCTAAATTGCACCCTGTGTGACTAAATATAACATTGGTTCTGTCATGAATATTTATTGTTGGCGATGTGAGCATAAAAAAATGAATAAACAAAATATCCAAATTGACTGGGGCTTTGCCTCTCTATCATGTTTCTCACATGTACCACCACATGCATGCATCCTGTAAATATCTTGTGTACAAGAACAACATGCCTCTGCCAGTGCTTTACCATGTAAGGAAACAAGTTACTGACTGACTGGAGGGAAGTGGAAGTTATATTTTGGGGTAAGAATCAGTTCTGAAATCCATCTATATCTGTAAACTATCTACATTGACTCAGCTAGGACATTTTGTATAGCCATTAAATTTGTCAGATTAGTGGTTGGTAGGTCATATTATCTTAGGAGATTGAAGTACCCAAAATATAATTTTAGAAATCCATTAAATCGTTCTTATCTACTTGATCCTGGACAGGGTTGTAGGAAAGCCGGTGCCTAGTCAGCAGTATAGAGCACAAGGCAGAAACGACCCTAGACAGAGCACCAATCCATTGTAGGGCACAGGCACTTACAAACTAGGGCCACTTTAGAGCTATCAATGTATTAAGCATGTATTTGTATTGAGGGAGGAAACCAGATTACTCTCTGGAGAATAATAAATAAAAAAAAACAGGTGATGTTAACAGGTGACTATAATCATGATTGGGTACAAATTATGCATGCAGGATTTCAGTGTGTAATAGCCATAGATGCAACCCTAAACTGAAAATCCACAACCTCCGATCTCTCAGATGGCACTGCTTCAAAAACTGTCACTCAACAATATCTAATAGAAACACATGGGCAAAGGATTTCTTTGGCAAACTTTATCAAGCAATACAGTAACAAATGCCACTCAAAACTTTACCCCCCAAGAAAGATTTACAATGTCTTGAAGAAACATTGACTTCTCTGAGTTGAGGGGCATCTAGGATGGACCATCACACAGTGGAAAAGCGTATGTGCTCAGAACAATCCGTGTTCCAGATGATTTATGGAAGAAATGGACACCATGAGCTCCAGACAAAAGACAAATAAAACCATCCAGACCGTTATCAGCAACTAGTTCAAAAGCCAAGGTGTTTTATGGTACGAGGCTAAGTCAGTGAATTTGGCAAAGATCAATTTCAGTTTGGGCAGCATTGATGCGGAAAAGTACATAGATATTTTAGAGCAATATTCATTCATTATATATGCACTAATATATTAAAAATATATATAATTCAAAGGTATTGCAGGATTTTAATGCAGGAATGGATGTTTATTAAGAAATTAAATTAAGTTCATCAGACAGAACATTGAATATCCTTGGCTCATATTATCTGCAATAAAATAAAAGTGAAAGTACATGTAAGGAGCACTACATTATTAAAATAGTTTCCATATCGCCCCAGCCTTTTCTGATTTGGGGTTGTACATTGATTTACATAAATTGAAAGTCAATGAGCTCATTATGTTAATTCTAATTTTGTCTTTGGAGAGTACATGGCTGCATGCTTGGATTTAAGCACTTGCTAATCTTGGGTGTGGTTGAAATAGCTGAATCTTCTCATTCGGACAGTTAATGTTTATTTACCCTTTAGACTTTTTGTCTTTTTCAAATGTGATTTAGAATGAAATAAAACTGAATTCAACATGACATCTGGAAGCAATACTGTGTAATCTGTTAATCCGTTTCACATTTTTGTCCTGTTTTAGCTCCTTACTGTCATGGGAATAGGAAGATAGCTGCAGGCCTCTAAGATCAAGGAGGAGGCTGTAATAGAGAGCATCTGTCTAAAACCTACATAGGAACTCGGTGCTATCTGGAGAGGTTCCTCTGCATTAGAGTTGGAGGCAAAAGTGAAGGGCAGAAGGTAGGAGAGACAGGTGTGAGTTCAGGATGACTGGTTGGGAGTGGGCATGATGAGTAGCACACATGATGTGAAACATCTCACCTGATATTTCAACAGGCTCTGATTTTGCTCTCACTGAGTGCAGCCCAGTCAATGTGTTACTTTTGTGTCTGACTGTGGGTGCATGTACAATATCTGTATTTATCTGTCTGTGTGTGTGTGTGTGTGTGTGTGTGTGTGTGTTCCAGCAACACTAGCCCATTGGCAGAAGGTTGCTAATGAGTCGCCCTTGGCTGCCATGGCAACAGGCTAAGCTTGCCATATCCCATTCCTTGTCATCAGAGCAAGAATGCGAGAGGGCAAAGCCACTATATCACGTACACACCGTGCTCTTGTGCACATGTACTACAGTACACAATACACACACAAACACAAGTAACACAAACACACTCTATGGCAGGATGTGTTTTGTTTCATAAATGAAGTTACACACTCATGCTCCATTAGCTAAATTTGGTTCATATGTTGATACTGAATATAAAGACTGCATTGTGCCCTCAGGAGAGGTGCAGCCAGTTTCTATACATAAAATAAATACTCAAATGACTTTTATGTGTTTAATTACAATTCTGTTTGTAAGAGAGCACTGTCTATAATATGTATTCCTTGTGCACGAGTCCGTACCGTGATACACAACAACATAATTAATATAGCCAGGTTCCTTTTGTGACGCTGAAAACAAACCAGAAAGGTAAACAAGAGGTATATTTGTTTAAGAAAAAATAGTGGATATCACCATCTCGACTTTACAGGAAATTTTAACACGAGAGAAAAAAAAGCAAGAAAAAAGCAGTTAAATCATGACATGTGATGCACAATTAAGTACAGCATGCATGTCAGACTTTTGACTGTATGCACAGCGGTTAATTGCAAAGCTATTCTTCTACAGCTCACAGCAGTGCTGGGTTCTACAGGGCCTTTTATTAGAATCTTCTGTTCCAAAATCGTGCAGTGTGAAGAGCATAACTGAAATGCTATAATATCATTGCAATAAATGTCAGATTAAATATTGCTTGTTGCATTGCAGCTAGATTGAAGATGATTTCTCAAGCATTTCTTATATAGATAACCATATTGGTCTACACCATAACTATAAGGGAGAAAGAAATAAAAAATATATAAAGTATATTCTTGACTATCATGCTACCCTGGATGTTATGGAATACTTTGGGTCCCAGGGGCTGGGTCTGGCACTACGTTTTTGTCTGATTATGGAATAAATAAATTTATTCTGAAAATAAAACAGATTATCTGAAATAGGATCCAGTCCAGGTACAACAGGTAGTGTTTACAAACAAAAATTGTCTAATAAAAAAGCAGAACAAAAGTAATAAACCAGCACCAGAAAGCAAAGTAATAAACCAACAATTTGAGCCTGATATCCATCTAGATCTCCCAAATTCAACACAGTACAAGTCAACAAAGTGTTTACTTATATTTCCTAAAACTTCAGATCACTTTCTTCTCATAAATTTCTATTAGGCACAAGCTAGTTTAATAACATATCACTCTTTTTCTCAGGTCTCTCTCTCTCTCTCTCGCTTTCTCTTAGACACACACACAGACACACATACACACACACACACACACACACACACACACACAACAACAACAACAACAACAACAACAAACAAATTCCTCATGTTAAGCTAGCAGCCAGCCCTCTACAAAGGTCCTGCGATTCAGGCAGAGAATCAGCATGCTTAGATAACCCACAATACAACTGATAGTAATTTGTACTAATTACTGACTATTCCACCCTGGCTGTGTCTCAGTTGTAAATACAGTACAGTATTGCCCTTTCAACCTAGGAATCCATGAATGAATAGAGATCATGTGGAACTGAAATTTTCCATTAAAAAAAAAAAAAAAACATCAAACACCAGTGATGCAGTAACAAAATAACATCTGAATGAAAATAAACAATAATAGAATTGCTATTCACCAGCAAACATCTCAATCTGTTCAAATATGTACATTATCGACTACAGTGCATTAATATGCAATTAGAGTATGGAGCTTTATTAATATGTTAATATGTTAATATGGCACTGTTTTTAAATGAAGCATGAAAAGCAGTTAATTCATTCTGTTCATTAGAATGGCAGTATAATTACAGATATAATCGCTGGTGCTTTTCGCTTAGATGTATTGGGCTTTTAAATTCCACCCACTCATTCGCAGTAATGCATTGTTGTAATCTAAACACAAAAAAGATTAAGTAATAGCAAACATCATGGAGAGTGGCTGTGGGAGTCTGTGCGATTGTAGGTGCATGTATTAGATGAATGTTTGAGAAATATATTTAAAACACGGTATAAAAAGGACAAAAATGTATTTATTTACTGCATGACAAGACTATTGATGCATGGCCCAGATTTAAAATGCATTACCTGACTGGCCAACATTTGGGCTGCATCGTTTCCTCTTCCTCTACAGGACACAAACCCAGCTTCCTTCTAATGTCTTTGTTCTTTGCAGTCATCTCACAGTGTAACTGCTGTTGCGGTAATGGATTTCTTCTTATCTCTGTTTACCATGATAAACCTACTACCTGTAATCCCCGCAGTAATCTGTGTATTGTCCTGTAATACATGATTTTGCGCATGATCATGGAACATATCCTAAAGCTACAACAGAGCCAAACTTTTTTTTGATTGATGCTTAATTTTACTAAACAATTTACTTTTGGAGAGAATAATGGAGACCCTGATTGTATAATAGTAATGCAATACAAGCAAGCCAGCATATGGACAGTATATAGTCTGACTGAGATTTTGAGAATGTAATTAGAATCCTGAGTTCCCCTGTTATAAAAGGGCTTAATTAGAGTTTTATCTGCTTAAACCCTAGTTCACCAGATCACCACCTTGGCTGCTGTAGAATACCTTTTGTGTCAAACAGGCAACTAGTATAGTTTAACATTGATAATAAATGAATGCTACTAATTGTTGTAGCTTTTAATATTATCATGACAAAAATGAGAAAAAAACGTACAACTAGGACAATCTAACAAGGAACAATTCAAACATATAAAGGTTGAGCGCCTTGCTCAGGCGATCAGCATTTGTACCTTGTTGGTGCTAAAACCTGAACCCTCCATCCGCCATCTTGAGTCATCACAGTACACTGACCACTGAGATTGGACTCTACTGAGGGAATTTGTAACATAGAGCAGAAAGTTGAATTTAAGTAGTTAATCCACCTACTGGCACATTGTTTTGAAGTCACAAGCCAAGGTTAGAATCAGGGACCTTGGAGTTGTGAGGCACAATCACTATTTTCCGCTTTGTGCCACCTCAATTTATTGGATCAGGGTACTACATAAAAATTCCCATTTGTGGGAAATGTCTAATTGTAACCATTTTACAAAGTTCCCCCCATATTGCTGTTACTTCCTGTACTGACATGATGATAACATTGTAACTAGCTTCAAGGACATTTCATTAGTCAGTCTCACTCAATATTGTCTCATAAAACACCTAAAAATATCAGCCTAGATTTTTTTTTCAGTACCTCTCCTTACAGAGGGTTGGATGAGAAACATGAGGTTGTCCAACACAATAGAGTTAAAGATAGCTCAGTGTCAACAATCCAGACTCAACTTCCCTCCATTCTGTGTGCAAACACAATGTATAAGATAAATGTAAAAGCCTACGAGCTGCTGCTGAGAAACCACATGGCTCTCATATAAGCAGACTAGAGATCACTGTCTTGGAGGAAACACCTGAACCTGAAGAGAAAACAAATGTATAGCCACTATTCACATAAAGAAACTGATAATTAGCTATTTTAATACAGTCGATTCCGGTTAATCGGTCCACGTTGGGACGCAATCATTTTGGTCCTAATAACCAGCTGGTCCGATTAAACGAACATGCCCTATGTAACAAGACGGGACGTGCTATGTAACATAATAAATGTTTATTTAACCTTTATTGTACGATTTACACGTATAGCGAACGTACAAACAAGAACTGCTGTTGCTTACGAACTTTGTTCATTTAAAATAAATTTGCAAACAAGTTTTTCGAAACGATCTACAACTAAATGTATAGGTACTCAGCATGCGAAGCATAATACTGTTAAAAACTTCTTATTAAAACTTCTTACTAAGTTCCAGTCAACGTTTGAAGAACTTGTGTCCAGTGTGATCTGACACGTTCTCTTGACGGACTGCACTTGAACAAAATCAAGAAAGTGGTGGGCGTGTTCACCACCCGCTGGTTTTGCTCTTGTCAACACAACTTTTCAGATTTCCTGACCCCAAAATCCTCCCATAAATCGCTGATCTGCTTTTGCTGTGGCAACTTGTGGCTTCTTTTTGTAGTAAATGGAAATGTTAGGCAAAGACCTGTAGGTGGCAGTAGAGGGCTGGGGAGAAACTTTGGAGCGTTGTAGTGATGCCAGATAAGAAGAGTTTCTTCGGTAACCACGGATATTACATATTTCTTATTCGCTGTGTATGCTCCATTGGAGGCATATAAGCAACCAAATGCCCTAAAAGCGGACCGATTCAGAGGAATTTTGGTCCAAATAAGGGAATAAAATTACAGGTATATGATAGGATTTGTTTAGGTACTTTCGGATATGGTCCAAATAAGTGGCTGGTCCCATTAACCGGTGGTCCCTTTAACCGGAATCGACTGTATTAAGGTAGTAATTGTTCAGCTATTCGATCTAACCTGTCAGTTCCTGTAAATACTAGTGTAGGTCTTTTTAATCATCATTACATTTTCCATTCCTATAGAGATCAAAACCAGTAAGGGTATAAATCATGTTTATTTCTGTCTCACAAACATACTAACAAAGTTCCTCACATGATATACAGGGTGAGTCAAAAGGAAAATGAAATATCTGATTATCCCATCCCAAGTAATCAGAGAAAGCCACAATATTGGACCAAGGGCAAGTTTTTTTGGTGGCCATGTAGCATACGAAAGAAGATCTGCAATTAGATTTGCAATACCGCTTGTGGTTCAAAAGTTATCAACACATAGTTCAAAACTTTTGTTGTTCCTCACAGCTTAATGATCTAATTGACGATTCAGAGCAACAGACTTTAATAACCGACTCCCAGAAAGATCACCAATTTCACACAGCACTGTTACTCCTCATAACCAAATTCAGAGAAACCGGGACTGTGGACGATAAGAAACGTAACGATCGTCTGAAGAACCGCTACCGACCAAAAACCTCAACAATGGTTTTGGTTGCGTTTGGGAAAAGTCCATGACGCAGGACGTCCTGTGACTTTTGACTCACCCTGTATATTACATTAATGAATTTAAAATTCGTTTTCTACAGTTTTCCAACACTGAATTTAACAACACAAATATTTAACTATACAAACTGAGTGCTGGACAATCGGAGACATTATTTTTACACGGTTTCTCCCGTTACTGTTACTCCTGTTACACTTTCTTTTGTCTTTAATGCACATTTTCAGCAAATACACAAAATTGAACCACATGGCACCCATACTAATTTAGGACAATGAGCACATTGTAATGATTTTTACAAAATAATCATTTTGATAACATGCTAGTAAGTGGATCGACCTTCACAGTCTCAGTTACAATATCGTCAAATATGCAGAAAGAAATGAGAGAAAACTGATTTCGATCTCCTTCAGATCCAGAAGATCCATGTGACTTGTGGTCTGTTCAGAATTTCAGTGGTATGTTGGGGTCGTGGTGGGGGGCAGTGCTAACCACTGTAATTACCATTACATCACACTGTATTCCT